>WNNJ02000596.1:0-38579 GCA_012934845.2 Pomphorhynchus laevis | reverse complement strand
CTAATTCAGTTTCGCCAAAGGCTACTGGTAGAGAGTCCCCCCTTACCCAGTACCTGCCTAATGGTCGATAATTTATATTGTTCCTTGAGCTGCTCAACATCATTTTCAGAGATAAAGGAAGGATAATTTGAGATCTTTATAGTACACTTCAACTGCAATAGGGAAATCGTCCCCAATGTCGATATGTTAGTATTGAAATATTTATAGAATTCCTCAAGAATTGCAGCGTTTGCGAATAACACCCTGAGGGAGTTCTCAAGGATTTTTACTGAATTAAATAGAACTCTATTCTTATTGCCAAAGGCAAAATCAAGTAGAAACGTACCAAAAAGTGCATGTTTTTGTATAGGTTTAGAAGACTGAATTACGCATAAATGAGCTAATTTAACTACAGGAGGGAGGTACTCCTCCTCAACGTTTTTTTGAGACAAATATATTACTAACCTGGCTCCGTCCAAGGTCTTTACCAGAAGAATTGCATACCTCGCAAATCTGCAGATTTTGCTGAAAAATTGCAAAATTCCAAACTCTTTGAAACCTCCGACATGTTGACGCGAAAAAATGTTGAAGTTAAAAATACGGCTTCTTGACTTTAATAAATTCATAATTCTCTATTATGTTATTATTCTGTATATTATTTCTTTCCATTGATAGCATAAATTATGGAAGTTTTATTTAAATAAATATCATTCACTCCATTTCTACATTCTAATAAAATTACAAAATATTAATGATATTAATCAATATGAATTCATAATATTAAGGTACTGCTAATTCAACGTAAAATTAAAATGAAATCATATCAATAATAAATGTATTTAACAAAATATAATCTGCTGGAATATAATCTGCTGGAATATAATCTGCTGGAATATAATCTGCTACAATGCTTGAAGACATCAGCACGACACTTTACAGTTAAAATATACTTAGCCACATCTTAGTAATTAATTGCTTCGCACTGAGGTCAGCGGTTATAGGACAAGCGGTTAACAACTTTAAATTTTATTCCAAGAAGTCCTCTAAATGCGGCTAAGTTCGAGATAGATTAGATACTTCACAAGTTCATTGTCAGCTTTCAATGTATCAATTGTTAAATCATTATTCTGTTTCAAATATTAAAGATCATAGGAATCCGAGCTGGTAAAATTCGTATCTGTCATGTGTTGATTGTAGATAAACTGCTGTTTTATGAAGTCTGACATCACACAACAGCTCAAACAATAATAAAAATTAAAAAATTAAATTTGTAATAATTTACTTAATTTTTTAAACCTATTGATATATTTAAGAACAAATAAAGACAAAAGGTGAGTTTTGCTTACACAATTTGCTTACACATTTTGCTTACACAATCCGCCATGGCCGGTCCCAAGCCCGTGCTGAGAAAGGAGGAGGGTTGGCGATAGACTTCGCGACAAGCCAGCCGTAAAACAAAACCGTTGCATCAACTTTATGAAATGTTGTCTCAATGCTCCAATCGTCAGGACTACGGCGTCCCCGGTAAGCGACGGGCTCAGGTACGGCCTGGCCTGAGCGATAAGTCGTCAAGGGTCTCTGCAGTAAAAGTGACTGCGAGGGGGTAACCAAACTAGCTACCATACGAAAGCTGAATCAAAAAGAAAACGAGTTCGAATTGCAACATTGAATGTCGGCTCGCTGAATGGTCGTTCTTTGGAAATCGCCGAGTCTCTAAAAAGACGACGAATCGATATATGTGCAGTGCAAGAGACGCGTTGGTCAGGCGACAAATCTAGACAAATTGGTCTTGGTTTCAAATGTATATACTACGGAAAACCTAAAACGATGAGTGGCGTCGGCATCATTGTCTCCAGCCGTTTCCAAAATAGTATTGCGGAAGTTCATCGATGCAGTATTCGACTGATGAGAATAACCGTCGCTTTTGATAACCGGATAATACATATCTTCAGCGCATATGCGCCACAAACAGGATGCGACAAGGTAGTCAAAGAAAGGTTCTGGACACAGATCGGCGAACTAATCGCTGAAGTTCCAAAGGATCACATGATAATCATCGCTGGAGATCTAAATGGCCATGTCGGTGTTGAAAGGGATGGACACAACTTTAATGGGGGAAAGGGATTTGGACGATGAGACGACGATGGTGAGCAAATCCTTGAATTCGCTGATGCACATGACCTCGTTATATGCAATACATGGTTTAAAAAACGAGCATCACACCTCATCACTTTTCACAACGCCTTAAATAAAACCCAAATCGACTATATCTTAGTCCGACGGTGTAATCTCAAGCTCGTAATCGATACAAAGTCTATCCCGTATGAAACAGTGACAACTCAACATAGACCTGTCGTTACAACCCTGAATATTACCTCGCCGAAGCAACCTAGCGTAGAACGTAACGTGAGACCTCGTATAAAATGGTGGAAATTCAAGAAAACGAAATCCGATTTGAAGCCCATAAAAAGTATGACACCCATAACGACGCGAAAGGAACATGGCAAAAAATACCAAAGCGTCTATTACGAAATTTGCCCAAGAGATACTTGGTACTACAAAACCTGGAACACGTCGACTCGATAAAAGTTCATGGCTATGGACCGATGAAGTAAAAGAAAGTGTTCGACAAAAGAAACGCAGTTACCACGTCTGGCTCGCGAGCAAATGTTCCAAAGACTGGGAAAATACAAAGGAGCTAAAAAGAAAGCAAAAAAAGTAATAGCTCAAACTAAAGCAAAGAAGTTTGATGATTTGTACGCGAAACTCGATACACGTGAAGGAGAGCGTGCAATTTATAGAATCGCCCTTACAAGATACCAAAAAAACGCAGGATACTGCAAAGTTTCATGGAATAAACGATCAAAGCGGTGTTTTGCTTACTTTTATGACGCAGGTATTAGAGCGATGGCGAACTTACTTCAAAGAGATATCCACCCAGGAATTTGAACACCCACCTATACCACATCTTCCGCCGATCAAAGGCCCAGTCTTGCCCATAACAGCTATCAAGGTTGAAATTGCACTACATAAAATAAAATGTGCAAAAGCTACGGGGCCTGATGATGTAGCTTCAGAATTCTGGAAATCAAGTGTACGGGATTCAACAAGGTGGTTGGTGCAGTTTTTCAATAAAATAATTCAAGAAAAGGAGTTACCTCTTGATTGGAGACGGAGCACAACCGTACCTATATGGAAACAGAATGGAAATCCGGCCGACTGTTCAAATTACCGCCCGATTCGTCTCATTTCACACACCCTCAAGATTTTGGAATATGTGATAAACGATAAGATAAGAAGCATAGTCAATATATCCTCAAATCAATGTGGTTTTGTCAAGAACTGTGGCACCATCGATGCTATCTATGCCCTTCGCCTTCTTCTTGAAAAACACCGCAAAAAACAGAAAGATATATATTGTGCGTTTCTTGATCTTGAAAAGGCGTTCGATCGGGTCCCGCATGAAGTTATTTGCTACGCTTTGAGTTCCTCCTTAGTCCCTGAAGATATTGTTGAATGAGTCAAGCTAATATACAAAGGATCAACAAGTCGGGTATGTACGACCGTGGGATATACAGATGATTTCCCCATCACCGTTGGAGTTCATCAAGGGTCTACGCTGTCCCCGTTGCTATTCATCCTCGTTATGGATGCCATATCCAACAATCTAAACTGACACTTTCCGTGAACGATTCTATATGCAGATGACGTCATGCTTGCGTACGTAGATAAAGATGGCCTCCAACAACAAATAAACAGCTGGGGAAATCGACTCAAGCAGTTTGGTCTACGCCTGAACGTGCGTAAAACAGGATACCTGACCACAAATATGAATGATGATCAGCCGCTACAGTTTGGAAAACACACACTGCACTAAACAACTGCGTTTAAATACCTTGGCTCCACCATAGCGGCAGATGGTATCCTACGCGAGAGGTATCTTCTCGAATAAATGCAGCCTAGATGAAATTGCGGTCAGCTACAGGTATTCTCTGCGACCCAAAGATAAAAGACCGACTGAAGTCGAAAATTTACAAAACTTTAATACGACCGGTGGTCCTTTATGGCGCTGAATGCTGGGCGATATCAAAATATGAGGAGCGCAAAGTTGCCGCAATGGAGACAAATATTCTCCGATGGACAGCAGGAAAAACTTTAAAAGATCATGTCCGGAACGAAGAAATCAGGAATCGTTTTGGCGTAGTGCCAATAATAGAGAAACTTCGCGAAAAACGATTACAATGGTACGGCCACGTTATTCGCGCAAGCGAACACCAACCGTCAAATAGGTTCGTCGCCGTGACAGTGGATGGAAAGCGTCCGATAGGAAGGCCGAAATTGCGATGGATGGACGTCATACGTCATGATTTGATAAGTGTTGGACTAGAAACCAAAGACGCCATAAATAGAACTAAGTGGAGGCAAGTTTCAAAAGCAGCGGACCCCGTACCTACACGGGAAAGACGCTAAAGAAAAAGAAAGAATCGATCAATATCCATGCAAATAGAACTAACTTATTCGTCAATATTTATTGAATTATCGAGATAGTAAGCATTATATGTAATAATATAAATGAGACTCAATTCAAGTGTACATTGCCCAAGCAAGAGTTCATATAGAAAACCAAAACACAAATAAATAACTTTTCCTTTAATTTTTAAGATATTCGTAGCCAGTTTTGAAAAAATATATTCCATTAAAAACACAAAACAAACAGTGCAAGGATGACAGTTAATAAAGAAACGAAATATCACTTCTTTCTTCAAAAACCTTCCAATCTTTACGGCCTCAAATCCAGGGGGATCTGATCCTCCAACCGATCCAACACGCTGCTTTCGACTGAACCACCTGGGGTCTTTCATCCATGAAAAATACAATCAACGCGGACTATGCTGGGTAAACGAAAGACCAGGAGCTTAAGAAACCTGAGCATTTGCTCCGGGGGACGTCCTCTCGAAAAGAAGACTAATCCCGCGATAGACCAAGTGCCCAGAAGGTGCACCTGGGTTTTCCCTTTCAATGACAGATGTTGAGCCCGTTTCATGGGCACCTAACTTTCTTCAGGATACGTTTACGTATATCCAGGTCTGCTTTCGCCGTCCAGTTCACCGTAACGGTGAACCCCAAGTTTTTTACTCGACTTGTGAAGGTTGGAAGTGGTTAAGTGGCAAATAAGGAGGAAAGCGCAGAGAGTGTGCTTATCTCCTAAGTGTTTTCTTTGTGGCAGGGGTGCCATGAAACACGACCACCTGCGATTTAGCCGAGTTTAAAATAAGATTGGATGGTGGAAGCTGGTCTTTTAATCGTAAAAAGAAACGGCTGATGTAAGAGACTACGTCTTTACACCTGTGTCCAGTGAATAGGGATGTGGCTTCATTAGCGTACACCACTAGACGTTGTTCACGTTTAAATATTTAAAAGAGGTTAATGGATGCAGCAAGAAAAAGAAAGTAGAAAGTGGTGATCTACCCTATTACACCCGTAATAGGGTGGAACTGACGCGCATCAGGGTCGTCTTCATAGTTAAAACGCTAAGTGTACAGCAGGATCTCTACCCTGTTCACAATTCTCGCAGGCTACCCGATGAACCTGAGAGAAGATATTACAAAGAGAATTGTAATGCGGTCAAAAAAAGCAAAAAATTAAAGGAAACAAGTGACAACTATACGATGGCTATTATCCCGACAGAAGTGCTCAACCTCACCAACTGCTGAATGGACAGACCGATCTTTGACGAACCCTTAAAAACTTGGAGGGATTAAATTACGCCTACTTAAATGGTCGCGGATTTCACGCTCAAGCGTTTTTTCGTAAATCGACACTAGGACATTTCGAATCGAAATGGGTCGCAGATCTTTAGGGCATTAGCAGGATTTTTTCTTAGGAACAATAACTCTAATTTTGATTACTAATATTGATGCCTGCTACATCGGATGGTGAGGCTAAAAGCATTGTGACGGCCACTATCCTTCTCTGTTGGCTGTCAATAGCTGACAGACTCGAAAAAAAGTAGAGCGACGGATTTGGATGTACACGGAAGTGGACCCCAAGAGTTGAGAATATCTGTAACATATAGACCTCTACTCCTGAAGTTTACCCAAGGCGGGATTAGTTGAAGTGATTGAGTAGCTGCATAGTTGTGCAGCGCTAGTGACTCCTCCAAAACTTTGTCAAGGCCTACATTCCATATCTGTCCAAATGCTCTATCCTTCCAACAAACAAACTTCCTTCTCAAAAATCATCCAAAAGTACGACCTAGAAGGATTAATGCGAGCAATGATCGCCCTATCGCTACTCAGCTAGAATTTATATCAATTGATCCAGTATTCATTCGAGAGAGGCCTGTCTGGCGGAAACAGAGAGATTTAAGGGAGGTTAAGCAATTTTGCTAGGAACTTGAGTTTCGTCGGAGTAAGATTGTATATACGACCTTTATAGATAGTCGATAAAATCTCCGTAGCTTGCGAAAAGAGGTATGTATTTAATTCGGTCAGAATTTAATACAGAGACGTTTACCATCTTACAGAGTGAAACTACTAGACAAGATATGGCTAGACATGAGTAGCTTAATAGGAGAAAGGATCTTTAAGAGCACTTAACTAAGGTCAAGAGTTCTTCAGAAGAAGATAAATGAGGTGGGGTTATATACAAAGTATAGTGGGAACAAATGTGCTTTTAAATAAATCGAGTAATGTTTTGGGGGAGACGGATAGAACGCGTCTCCAGAATAACTATTAAATTTGCATATCTACAGGATATAAGTCTAAGGGCAGAAGAACCTCCCAATTCTATTGAAGGATATTCAGTAAAAAAGGCTCACGAGTACTCTGCATTGTGAAAGATTAGTTAAATAGGTTATTGCCTACCGAGACAGAGCTAGGTGCAGTAAGGTAATTTGTCCTCAACTAGCCCTACCTAGGGTAGGTACTTGCCTCTGGGCAGCGTCATCATGCCGCCAAGGCTTCTTGCTTTTTATAAGTTTTCTAATCTCGAAAAAGGGGATGGTATGTGCTGAAGCCAACCCCTTTTCTTGGAAGCAGGTATATCGGCTTAAGGTATAGTCGCTTTGGCGACTATACCTTAAGCTTATACTTTGGGATTTCATAACCGTGATTCTAATCTTAGAGCGTTTGTTGCATCTATGGAAGACGTAAATATGGCTGCTGAACGCATTGAAGATTATTGTAATACAGTTTATGTTAGTGCATATTTTTTCTTATTAAAACTTTTTTTTTAAACACGATTTTTTTTCTTATAATTTTACAATATAAAAGAAACAAAATATTATTATAAATTTATATAAACTATTAAGCGAAATAATTTTATGGATAATAAACAATATGCTTTGTATTAAAATAAGATAAACTAAATAATCAAATTTCATCAGAGGAAATACATCATTAACGCGTTTCGACCCCGCTACTATGTTGGGTCGATGAATAGTGAGACCTGATATCATAGCAGTTCATCCTGATGACCTCTAATCTTTATTATAAAACATCGTCTCTATTTATTAGTCAATTCAAAAAATTGACTTTTATTTTAAATTTCAATTATAAATTTTGACTTGATATAAATATAAATTCTATAAAATCTTATGTAACTATTTATTATTTATCTTTATTTTTATATCGTTTAAAATTGGTAGACTCAGTTATCTGATCTGATTTATGAAAGAGCAGTTTCTCTACAATTAACACATGGCAGATAGGAACTTTGCCAGCGCAGATTCTTATGAGTCTTAATATTTGTAACAGAATAATGATTTAACAATTGATACTCATGCACTTTAAACTTGTGAATTATATATTAGTCGCCTCTAGATGACTACTTAAAACAAAATTAAAAGTCGTTAGCATCTTGGGCAAAAGCAACTGACTCCAGTGCGAAGCAATTAACTACTAAAGTGTTGCTCATCATTTATATAATGAGCCACATCAAAGTGTGGCTCATCATATAAAGCTCATATAAGCTCATGAGCTTTAAAGTGTTCTGCTGATGTTTTTCAGCGTTGAATTGATCAATGCCACATTATTATTTTATTTTAAAACAAGAATAAATGTGTGTACCATTTGTGTATCATTCTTGATAAAATTTAAAACAGCATTGAGAAATGCTATTTCAGAGGCATTGAGACAAATATGGATTACGTTATAAAATATGGTTACGTTCACGATAAGATTTCAATTAAGATTGACAAAATATAAGTAAACATTACTGAGAAAACCAACATTAATAAGATAACAAAATATAAGTAAACATATTTTTTACTTATATTTCTTTTTAAATATAAAAAGAATTATAAAAATATTAAAAGCAAACAAGATTATGAAATCTTGTTGTTTCCAAAATATCAAATCCATTTAATTTGTAAATACGCAATTCACAATATCTACCATTTGTGTATCATTCTTGTTGAGGAATTTAACGCGGCGAAAGCATCTGGCAGTATATAATAATGGATTCAACGTCTATATGAATTACTTAATAATTTTATTTCCTACTTTGCAACGTTTCTTTTAAGCAACATGAGGCTGAGACGATAAGCGGACATTAAACTCTATTGATACAAAATATACGATATATGATTCTTATTATTCGACATTAGTCGATTTTAGATAAATTTAAGATTATCAAAATCTAATTATATGAAACTCACAACTTGCAAAGATTATCAATATTTTAAGAAGACTGTCACTTAATGACTTGGTTTCACTAAGATCACTAAATTTACAAAATTAATTAGAAAACTTAGATAATTGTTGTCCTTTACACATTTAAAATACAATTTAAAATTCTATTGAGTTTAATTAAGTAGATATGTTCCCCGGCTTAAACAATGATCGATCAACTGTTAGTAACTCGTTCAGCTTGATGAAACTTTGTTTAATGTAAGTGATGTTTACGGGTAATTGAGGTACCACAATGTAAGATAAACCCACAAACTGTCCGACTGGAACATTGATTTCCAAAATTACAGGATGCCAAGTTATTCTCTTACTAAACTGCTGATTTTAGCATAGATCGGTCACTCGCTGACGCTGTCACAAGCTTCACTAATATTAGTTTACCTATAACTATGCATTACTGTAAATTAAGTCCAGTTTATGCCCAATGACGCCTTCAAGAAGTGCCATTGTATTTAATTAACTGATTTTATGTAGTTTTTATCAACTACACTCCCTACCTTTTCGATTTTCGAGATCTGCATTTCCGATGCTTTTTCACGAGACATTGGCAGGGTGGTCAACTTTTTCAATCAGAATGTTGCTGCTATTAACAGTGCTGGTGTTACTTTTATGAATAATAAATGTTAAATTAAAATTGTAAATTTCAAATTTTTTATTGATAAAAGATTTTAGTCCTAAACACTCATTTTTGATTTAAAAATGTATGAAATTTGGATATTAGCGTTATCATTTTGTAACGGCTAAAATATCTGGCAATACACCATAACGTCAGCCAACGAATTAATGATTAATGTGGAATGATTTTAATGCACTAAACAAATCTATAACATTAGTTCCTCTATACCCAGTCTTTGCAATCGTGCCGGCCATTTTGGGATATCTGTACGAATAGTTGCCTTAAGACTGCTTAGCGCTTCTGCTTTAGAAAAATGCATCCTGCTGTACTTATCGCTGCGGCAGCGTCGGTAGGATCATCAATTCCATCCGTACCGGCAGATTACATCACACATCTATCTTGGTCGATAACGAGTTCTTTTAACTTTAGAGAAAGGCCCGAGCAAGTTCTTGATTGCGACCTCCAATTCCAGATGTTTTAATTGTAACTATCGTTTTTTACCAAGTAATAGACAGAGCAGTTTACACAAACTTATAACTTGTTTTATTTAATAAATCCGTAAAATCTAAAACAGAAGAACCGAAACGTTCGAATATTAAAACATTTTGTTGATTGGTGTTAATAAGATACTTTTACAATATCCAAATGAACGGTCCTACGAGGATCACGATTTTTTTGAATAAAATAGTATAAAATGGATTACATATAAAAAGACAACTTATTTTGTATGAAAAAGCTACACTTTATATGTAAATTTTATTGCAAACGTTATTCAAAAATTTTGAATAAAGTGTGCAAAATAAAATATTTTACTTGTGGCAACTAGCGATTTTAATAAGAACGATTTTAATATTTTAGTAAGACCGATAATTGTAAAGAGGAGCGTATTTTTCAGCTTTAGTAAAATGACGACGTTATTTTTTCTGTTTACATATAACCATTAGAATCAATTTTATCTAGTCATTTGAATTTTAATTATATAAACCAATACTAAATTTAATGAATTGCTTAATTATTTTATTAGAAGCTTGAATATCGCCATCAAACAAGTAGTCTTAAAATAAGCTTCTACAACTACATCATATTTTTATTTTAAAATTAAACTAGCGAATTTAAATTCTTTTAATTTAAATATAAATCAATTCGTTCGTAATGTATCATCACTTATTATAATAAGTTTTAATACTTACATTTCGGTTAGGCCTGTAAGACAGTTAAATAACACGAAAAGTTAAATGCTGATTATTCGCAAGATTTCTGCATGACATGAAGGTGAATTAAATTTTTTGAATTAAAGATAACACTTACAATGTAGACAATTGGATTCCATTTCCATACAAAAAAGCTTTATTGAAATATAAAGCTACGAATTTGATTATAAGAACAGTTACTGTGGAAAGGGAATTGTTGATAGCTAAAGTTTACGATTTTACAAGAAATACTTACAGAACACGAAGCGATGGAGTCAAAACCCATTGCATTGCAAGCCGATTTAGTTTATTATTCGAAAGGTCTCTATAGAAAATCATAATTACTGTAAAAACATTTCGATTAAACATATAATATCTGAATAAGTTTCAATTTCAATATGCTTAATAATGATATTAAAGCTTATTTTGAGATAGCTAATAATGATATTTCTATCATTTCATTAAATATACTTACAGAACTTCTAATATTGATTTAGACAATATTATCGATGTAGTTTCGTTCACATATTTAAGATATTCAATTTCATTGAAAGACAGGTTCCTACACAATTATATATTTGCAAATTAAACAATTGCTAAACAACTTACAAAATTCGCAGTTTTGTATTCAAAAGAATGTCGTACAGTTTGCTAAACTCTTTTATTTTATTAAAAGACATGTCCCTAAACATTTTAATTTGAAGAAATCAAAATTTTTTCATTTTAAATATTTGAGCTCGATGGACATACAGCTTTGAGAGACTTTTACAGCAAGGCATTCTTTCAATTACGTTATTAATTCCAGATACATTAATCAATGACCTAAAAACATGCATTATTATTTGATTAAAAACGGTCATTATATATCTACATACAGTTCTTTGAGTTTATACAGTGGGTAAATCGGAAATTCTATTATACTCTGGCTTGAATTATAAATATTCCTAAATTTTGAATGTAATTAGCCATATTTAAGAAATCAAGATAGAGTTGAAATTAAGTTGAAATTGAGTTGGAATTCTGACTAATATTTATACCCAAGAATGATGATTTAGTTTAAGTATTATTTATTATTGATGATCCTAGTTTAACGCAAAACATATCTGCCATATAAGACTTATTTTGATTATTGAAGTATTGCAAAAATCGAAGTTTAATTAGAGCGGATGTCATAAATACATTCTAGAATTTCTTTATAATTTATAAAAAATCTAAATTTAGTTCATTTTGGTAGAAATGAATAGTAAAAATCTAAATTGACATTTTTAAGATTTTTTTTTAAATTAAGGCTTTAAGAACATCACAACTAGATTTTCAATGCTTGCAATTAAAAACATATAAAATGGTATCTACTATTCACATCCACATGTATTTGAAAATTCTAAAATATTGACAACTTCAAATATTTTTATAAAATAAAATTATACAAATTATGCTTTCAGCAAAGTTCAATCGTGAGTCTTTATAAGTCATATTTTAAATTTATTTGAATGATATTTAAAAACATTATACTTTCTAATTAAAATCATCATGCTTACACATATTATTTTCGAATTTTTAATCGGTAATGTTGATTGTTAATAAATTATATATTAAAAATTAAACAATGGAGTCTGCTTACAAAATGATATACTGAATCAATATTTATAATAGCAAAATAATAGTCAATTGGGTTTGAATTCTAACTCCTATTTATAAATAAAAACGTTAATTTAACCAATGTTTTATCATTTCTAGCTTAAAGTTGAAATAAAAAGAATGTAATAAATAGTCAATATTCAAGAAGTTTTTATATTATTTTTATAAAAAGAAATTTTAATCATTTTTGATATATATAGGGAATTACAATGTAAATCTGGATTGATAATTTCAATAGCTTTTCATTAAAAATACGGTTTGAAGAACAATAAATCTATATTTTCAATGTCTGCAATTAAAAAATATATTTAATGATACAAATTTATTTAATGTGGCAAATGCGTACAAGCTGTACGCTTACAAGTCCACAAACAAAAATGATAAAGTCAAGTAGATAAATTGTTTAAATGGGATCGGATTTGTCGTTTGAAGCACGGCAAAGAAGTTGATTGGCGTATATGAATGGGCAGATGGTTCCACGATAGAGGAGCAGCCACCAGGAAGGAGCGGAGTCCAAAGGAGGTAGAGTAGTTTGGGACATGTAAAAGAAGGGAATTACAAGAACGCAAGGAACAGTAAACAGGACGAGAATTGTCGAGAAAAGGAAGGTTGAGAAATGAAGTGGTATGAGAAGTTATAAGGCGAAAAGCAATGATAAGAAGACGAATTTGAACACGACAATAAATGGTAGGCCAATCAAGAGAAACAAGATAGTGGGATGTATGATCAAAACGACGAAGACGGAGGAGAACTCGAACGGCAGCGTTGATGATGCGTTGTAAAGGAATAAGAGTGGATTTAGGTGAGTTGGAAAATAGACTAAGACAATAATCGAGTCTAGAAAAAAGGAGAGAAGATATTAGAGTTATACAAGAAGGAAAATCGATCAATCTACGAACTTGACGGAGGTTGCGAAGTATAGGCAGATGAGCGTACTTTATCTCTAACGAAAGGTTTAAGTAAAAGTCTGTTGTCAAAATGAAAGCCTAGGAAAACGAGATTATCAAAGATAGGAATAATTGTAGAATTTAATGATACGGAGGGAGGTTCGAAGCAGAGGCGTTGAGGTAGGATCCACATAATTTTGGATTTATCAGGATTCAGAAAAAGGCGAAGGGAAGAAAGATGATTGGAAATTGAGACAAGACAGTCGGAAGCAGAAACACTAAGATCGTAAATACGATAAACAGGTGCATGAGCAACGATGAGAATGTCATCAGCATATTGCATAACATGGAAGTTAAATTTATGAGAAATCGAAGACGAATCACCAAGAAGAAGAGAGAAAAGCATAGGGCCTAATACGGAGCCTTGTGGAACACCGGACGAAATGGACGAAGGATGGGAGAGAGAAGAGTTAGAGTAGACGCGAAATGTACGGTTTGATAGATATTAAGAAAACCATGATACAGTGGGTAAAGAGAACCATAATGTCGATGTTTCTCAATGCGAGCTAAATTGAGCTGGGCGATATCAGAAAGGGAGCGGTCAGGAAAGATACGGCACGTAGATGAAGGGGTTAGAAGTTTAAAGCGTTGGGAGAGTACAGTAGAGGCATGTGAACTATGTCGGAAAACGATTTTTAAGAGTGGATGACTGAGATGATTGGATTTAGTGGATTTGTTTAAACGAATAAAGGATACAGGATCGATATTATTGAAGAGGGATGGGTTATCATCAGGAAGAATGGTTGCTAGGATAGACCTGAAAGCAGATACATCATCATCGAGGCGAGATTGTGGAGAAGCAGATTCGGAAAGCTTCAAGTTTGATATGATTATACAGCGATCGCGCGAAGGAAAACGATTTCGTGGAAGTGGTGGACGGACAGAGCTGGTAGGAGTCGAGGCAGATTAGCAGATAGAAGTGGAAATGACAGGGGTGCTTGATAGAGAATTAATATTGGTAGGAGCAAGTGTGACAGGAGCGGGGTGTTGAATCGATTGATCAGAGATGTGACTGGAGATGATTTTAAATGAAGGATGTAAATTATTTGGAAGTGTTACGTGGGAGGTAGAGTAAGGAGAATAAAGATAGGTTGGGGCATGAGTGACAGGAATAGAGTGTTGAATCACTTGATCGGAAATGTTGCTGGAAATGATTTTGATGGAAAAATGTAAATTATTGAGAAGTGATACGGGGGAGGTCGAGTAAGAAGTACGTGAAGATAATAAAGAAGTTTGAGATTTATTTAGATTGGGGGAGGAATAGGAAAGAGGAGGTACAATCCGCGAGCATAGCGATCGGAACTGACAGGAATAATCTGGAACTGACAGGAATAATCTGGAACTGACCGAAATAATCTGGAATTGACAGGAATAATTGTAAGAACTTTAATAACCAATACTATTTTTACGTAAATATATACTACTATTTAATGGTAAATATATACTACTATTCAAATCCACATGTATTTAAAATTCTTTAAAATTTGGCAACTTCAAACATTTTTATAAACGAAAGTTGTATTTACAAGCTTTTCACATTATAAGGGCCAATTGCGAGATAATAATAATCCACAACGCCATTGTCGATAATTTCACTAAATATTCAAATATACAGAACTTTTATTATTTTAAACCAATAGAAAACAAATGTAAAAAAAAATGAATTGGTATTTATTTTTAAAAAGTAAAAAAATAAAAATAATTAAATGTTATCTAACTAGAAATTCAAACTGATTATAATTTATTAAAATTGACTCAAACTAAAAGAAAGCTAGTAAATTGCATTAATTTAAGAAGTTGAAAATATATATTTATAGATACAATCTTAATATAATTTATTTAAAAAAACATTATGAAATCAATTTAAAAATACTAATTATTTCTAATAATTGATTGTAAATGTTCAATTGCACTGAATATATATTTAGATTAAGTAATTATTTTTGAAATATTACAGAGTATTTTATACAATGATGATATAGAAAACGGTGTTTGTTAATTAAAAATTCAAAAACTTATAGTTATTTGTATTACGTGTTCCGCAAAACATTAGCAAATGAATAGCTGTGCCATTACATATGATAGCAAAGTTTTAAGTTCTCCGTGTAGTCTAATAAAAACTCACTTATAACTATAAGCTATATTATTTTAAATTCAGATAAAAACATATTTTAGTGAAACACTGACATAATTGAAAAACAAATAATGTATTCGAAATAAATTAAAGAAATAATTTAAAACAACATTTATAACATATGAAATTTGATGATATTCTAAAAAACTCACATATATTCAACGCAAGGGAAAACGTGCTTTGCAAGTAGATCAATGCTCGATATGTCCCACTTAATTTTCCTGTGAAATTTGGTTATCAGAAAATAAGTTTTAGAACAAATAAAGGATTAACAAAATGGCTGTTTATAATTTAATTTATTTATTTAATCGTTAAGTGAGATTTTAACAAAATCAAAAAGGATCATATTTGAATTATATTATTTAAACATTTAAGAAGACCATTAATCTAAAATTGTTAAGGGCGTTTAAAAATCGAGAGAAATAATAAATTAAGAAATTGTTCTTCTGATTATGGCATAGCATTGTCCCCACAGGTATTTTTTTCTATTCTTGATACAGCGGGACGTAACTAATTAGCTTGGATGGGTCTCATCAGCTGCTGACCCATACCTACATTTCACGTTTCGACCTTTATTATCTGCTTTCTTCGTACACTGGTGCTGATTGGATTCGAACTCTGGAAGTCTGTATCGCGATTCAACGCTACATCTATTAGGCTTGCTGCTCCAGTGGCTTAGATATACATTTCTGTATATGTCTATTGGTAAAGGATCGTATTCTAACGATTTATTAGAAACCTATCCTACTTGATACAGCAGAACGCTACTGCTGTATCAAGAATATGAAAATAAATAGTGTAGATATACATTTCTGTATATTAGTTTAAAAAAAGTGATCCGGCTAGCGGATCACAAACAAAAGGTAGGTTTCTAATAGATCGTTAGAAAAGGATGCCCTACCAAAAAGTAATATGCAGAAATGTATATCTACACCACTGGATAAGCCAACCTAGTGGATGTAAAGTTGAAGCGCGATAAAGAAATTGATATATACAGTATGCGAAATTTACGTAGATTATTTTTTATTTGAAAATTTCCGGTCACAAATTTCTCGTGTAACGATCAGCTCATTTAAGAACGGTCGAATTCAGTTAAGCTAAAAATTATCTCGAAACTTGAAAACTTTCAAAATTTGTAATTTTAAAAATAAATTCATTTGAAAATTAGTAATTTAAAGAATTTGAAAGTTTAAAAAATGCCAAGTTCAAATATTTGTAAGTCCAAAATCAGATTTGTAATTTAAAAATTAAAAAATAAAATCTATATTCATGGGTTTCAAACTTCGAAACCTATAAGCTAATTTTCAATGCTCTTTTATACTCTATCAAAATATTAAATTATATATATATTATTATAGGAACGAAGAAGATGAAAATATCCTTTATTTGATTAAAATTCTATATTTCGATAGCTCCTGCTATCATCATCAGGATTACAAAAAAAATGTTTTACATTTTTTTGAAACACTTTTTATTGAATTAAAAACATAAATCAAATATTATTGTGTTCCGCTATCTCTACAATCAGATTTGTATAATCGATGCTGGTTGCAACAATGAAGCAAGCAATAAGTTTGCTTCATGAAAATTAATACAAAATTAATTTTTAATTTTATTATTTGAAAATATGATTATAATTAATGCACTTACAAGATTTTAAATTCGTTGTGCTTAGAATACATTGTCGGACATGTGTGGCCGTAGGTATTGCTAATTTACAAAATGTGATTTAGGACAATTACGCAACAAATGTTGCAAACGACCAAATAATGTGTATTCGTAAATTTAAAAAATATTGGATTAATAAATTCCAATAAATATTTAATTGATATTTAAACCTTACGGAATCTCGTTTCAAGACACTGTGATTAATTTTAAAACCTCACCTCGTATCAAGACACTTTTGTTCTATTATGGTCCTTTTAAAAAACTATGCTTAATTGGGATGATATATTTGGATTCACATTATTGATATGGAATTTCGTAAAGGAAATTTAACATTTTGTGACTTTGTATACTTTTAAAAATGCCTGATAGTAGAATAAATATTCTGCGGTAAAATTTCTACCGTAGAAACAAAGTATCAATATTAAAATTCCCAATATTTTAAATTTAAAAATAGTTTCTATCTAAAAATGCAAGTGTATACTCGAAATCTCCACAACAAGATACAGCATTCAATGTTATCGAAAGATTTAGAATATCAAAAGCTTTTTCGAAAGCGTTTTCGAAAGCTTTTTGAAACAAAGTGGTATATTCTAAGACACTATGTAGATCCTCGCTATTTAGCGAGGATATTTATGCATATAAGCATATAATATAGTGAGAGTAAATTTATATAGTGTTCATTGTAATATTTAAGTCGTTTTCAAATTTTACAGCAAATTTGAAAGGAGTTAGATAACGGAAAGATAAAGAAAGGATTAAAAGCTTTTGTGTTAGTTGCATCAGAGTCTGATTTTTAGGTTATATTATAATGTAGATATGTGCCAAGTTCAGAAACTAATTCGTTTTTAATAATTCCAGGCAACTTTCATGTTTCATTAGGGAAGGCCAACTTTACATATAAAAACCCATTATGCAAGCAAAGATTATAATTTTTAAAGCAACGGTATTTAGAAAGGTCATTAGCAAATTTAATGAACATTTGTTGAATGGTACACACCTGTTTTTATCGACTAAAAGCAATGCACTTAAATTTTAAATAAGGCGTCTTTTGAATACTTCGTCAAACATAAAAAGCCGTAGCTATTGCGAACTTACGAGCTTTGTTTACAATATTATTCATATTTATATTAACAATCGAAATACTGTAACTTTAAATTATAGTAATTATAATTTTAAATTATTTTAAGCAATCATTTAATTTATTAAGTAAATTATATAATTTTAAATATTTAATTTAAATAAGTTTCTCCTATTTCCCAATAAATGCCAATTACGTATTTTTAAAAATTCAAGTTAAATTTAAAATATAAATTATATTCACATAAAATAAAACAAAGTTAAAAATAAACTATTATTCTAAACATCAGATGGCATTTTTCTGATAATATATAAATTTATAAATTTAAAATTGATATTTAATACAATACAGCAAAATAAAGCCCAAATTATCTTAAGATTCAATAATATTTTATAATTGCTAATTATAAAATAACAGTCAGTTAGAAATCATAGTTGTCAAAATTCATATTGATAACACATCATGATATATTTGACTAAAAATTTGTTTTATAAAATAATTTTTAAACTGCACAAGTCTAACCTGATGTTCTTTTTGCTAGCAACACGCTCAATATGTTTTCCAGGAATACACATTGAATGTAGGCACCTTAATGTAATACAAAATTTACTTAAGCTGAAATATACATTATAATATGCATCTTGAGACCATCATGACTAATAGCTTTTAAAATAAAATGTAATAATCCAACTGTAATATAAACTAGGAATAGAATAAGTCGAAACTCGATAGCGTAACAATTTATTATATCCACCTTACGTTATTTCAAAAATAGTATAAAAGTATATAAAATATTATTAATATTCTAAAATATTATTATACATAATAAATATAAATATTATTATATATAAATATTATTATATATAATATATATACAGACTTTTTATATACAGACGGATATAAATGTCATTATGAACCTTACGTTCCGGTTTAGAGTAACTAAAGCACTAAAAATTAGAGTAATTAAAATAACTGAAAATGTTGCACGAAACAATATATATTATAACTTTAATTACAGTAATAACTTAAACAACCAAATCAATTACATTAATTTTCCGTTTATAAAACCAAAGCGTATGATCTTTTGTTCATTGTCTTACGCTTCTCGGCAAAAGCTATCAATCACAAAATCAAACATTAGGCATTATAACGAGATAAAAATAGGTTTTGGTTGGTATATAAGAGCTGCCTTTTACATCTGGAATACTTTTGGGGATGACATGTTATTCACAGATATACATAAAGTGTGCAACTAAATTGAATTTCGAGTCTACACAAAGTATAAGAAAATGCCAAAAATACCGAAAATAACAATGGGAAAATTTAAAATATTGAAACTAATAAAATAATATTGGTTTAAGATTAAGCAACATAAAACACTTTTGTTATTAATATACTCAAACATATTATAATAATAAATAAGTAATTAATAATAATTAATTATTTATTATTAATTAATTATTAATTATCATTAATAATTAATTAATAATTATTATAATTCGAGTTTAAAGTTGAGCTAAACTCAACTTTAAAACTCGAATTTAGTAAGATCAAGGATGTAGAAAGAAAAGTAAATTGTTTAACTAAAAACAAACGTTTGTCTTTATTGTTTATAAATAAGATAAATATACTATAGAAATAGAAGTTAAGAAATAATAAATAGTAATTTTTAAATACAGAAAGTAAAGAAAAACACAATTGGAAATGTTCATTTGTTAACTTAAAGTTGTTGCTTTGAAACATATGATGTAACATATTGAATTAATCGTACTTACAGCACTTGTGGTAACGCAGAATGGTTTATAAGATCAAATACAAGTAAGCTATTGTTACAATCTATTAGCCTACAAGGGATAACTTAAGATACTATGCAATTTTAATATGTAAACATGAAAGTAGAAAAACTATAAAATTTGGAAGAATGAAATATTTTTTTTATCATTTTCTAATAATTTTGAAGTGCTAAATATTGACCATTTTAAAGCATTATTGTGAAAATGATAAATATAGATTTGTATAAAATAATCGAAATTATAGTGTACATATTTTAATTATGAAAATAGTTTACAGTAAACAAAAATGAATCAGTTTTAATTAAATATGTAAAATATGAGATAATGATTTAAATTTATTAATTTATATCGAAATTTAATGATCAATATATTATGTTCTATTAAAATTTTAAAATGTATTTTCCACCAACTTCTGTTAATTCATTGTACCTCATTATTCAATCCTAATGGGTTCACATAATTATATAACAAAATTCTCGTATTTAAAACGATCATAGTAATCAAATCAAAATATTTTTTGATTGCATATTTATCACTTAGATAAAAGTTAGATTTTAATAACAATAAAATTCCCATTTTTAAAAGAATTATAATGAGATAAAGATTAATTTATCAGCCCATACGTCAAGGGCATGATGACGCATTACTGTTTATACAAGTATACATTAAAGGAGAAAAAATTCATAGTTGTTTATTGTCCGATTATAGTATTTAATATTACAATAAATGTTTGTTATACAGCTTAACCTATCATAATCGTTAATTAATCGTTGATTTATTGAACAAATAATATCTTTAGAAAAACTTCTTATATTTACATAACGATCTTTTAGCTTATTATCACTTAAAAGTTGTTTTAACATTTCTAATTGTTCATTTATATACATATCTGTTTAAATATTTTAAAAAAAAATATTTTTTAATATTTTTAATATTTTTGTCGATCACAAAATCCTTCTTTTTCGTCTTCGATGTCACTATGGTTTCTTTTCGTCCACCTTGGCTTGGTTCTCTTCGTATCTCTCCGATCGATCATTTTCCGTCCATTCTAATTCAATGTGTTCTCCTCTATCTTCTCTCTCTTGTGGTGTACCTCAAGGTTCTGTACTTTGCCCTATACTATTTACACTTCTTCTTGGAGATTTATCTTGTATAACTAGTAAATTCTGCTTCAGGGTAATGCAGTACGCTGATGATATACTTCTTTATTCTCATATGCCTCCTCATTTCCTAAGTCAACTTTTCGTATCCGCATCTAATTGTATTCGTGCTCTATCAGAACATCTAATTTCTTTGCGCATGTCCCTAAATCCTACCAAATCTAAGGTGTTATGGATTTTACCCCCCCCACACTGTTTCTGCTTTTCCTCCATCTCTATATCTTAAGACCACAATTATTCCTGCTGTAGATAAACTAGTATTTCTAGGTATTCACTTCGACAATAACCTGCATCTCGATCCCTTCATTCGTGATAAAACTAGGTCTTGAAATATTCTTCTCAGTGATATTCGTCTCGTCAGAAATTCTCTAGATTTTAGTTTTTGTAATCTCTTATCTCCCCCTTTTTATCCCACGTATTGATTACTGTCTTAGCATTCTCGTCTTCTCTTCAAAGTTATCCCTTAAACCTCTTCAACGCCTTATTAACACTGCGGTGCGCATCCTTTTTCGACTTCGTGAATTCGATCATATATCTTCCTATTTATCAAAACTTGGATGGCTAAGTATTGAACATCGCGTTCGTTTTCGTCTGCTTTGCCTGACTTATCGCCTTCTGCATTGTAATTCTCCTTCCTATCTTTATCTGGCAACTCTACGTGAATCTCGCTATCTTTCTAATCACCTACGTTTCTGTGATTCTCTTCTGCTACACGTACCTATTCACTCAACCGACTTCAGCCGTCGATCCCTACATATCGCTGCGCCTCTCCTTTGGAATTCCTTATTTGATACCGCTTCGTCATCACTATGACTCATCAGTGCCAGTTCCCTCCCACTGCTGGATCCAGAGGAGGACTAGCAGACGGCAATCAACTATCCATTTAATAATTCAACCAAAATAATTATTGTGACTTTTCAAAATTGTCGTAAATGTTTTAATTGTTGTAATAATTAAAGTGGAAATGATTATAAGTCGATTATGTTGTGAAAATATCGCAGTCAATATCGACTACAATGCTACACCCCAATGTCTTGTATTTTACTGAACTAAAATAAGCTCCGTGATAAACAATGCGTTTAAATGAGTGTGTTCTTTATTTTAGTCAAAAAATCATTTTACTCCATCTTGTATATAATGATATTAATTTAATTAATATCAATATTAATTTATATTCTTTTAATTTATATTACTATAATTTATATTATTTTAGTCGATTATAAGTCGATTGTAGCAGAAGAGAATCTGTGATTCTCTTCTGCTACACGTACCTATTCACTCAACCAACTTCGGCCGTCGATCCCTACAAATCGCTGCTCCTCTCCTTTGGAATTCCTTACCTAATCATCTGCGATCATCATCCTCACTCCGATTTTTCAAAAAGCAGCTAAAATCGATGCTACTAAACGATTAACTTTTTTTTATCTGTTTCGATTTTGTGGGCTTGTTAGCACACAATCTGTGTGCATTTGCCACATTAAAAAAACTTTCAATATTATTAATAATAATTATTAATAATTATTATTTAATAATTATTATTATTAATAATTATTATTTAATATTTCTAATTTTTCATTTTCATTTTAAAAGAATTTTAAATGATATGTAACGAATGCAATTGAAAATTGCATTAAACAGAATGCAATTGAAAATTTTAAGTTTTATAAATCAAAAATAAATCAAATTATAAATTAAATTATGTGTATCCATAATTTAGAAATAATTAAAAATGATAAATAAAAATGTTATAATAATGTTATATAAATAAAAAACTTAAATGTTAATTTTGGTAAGTTGATTAATAGTAAAAGCTTAAATACATCAAATATAAACATTTGGAAAACTTATATAAAATTAAAAATAAAATTAAAATAACAAACAACTATAAAAGGAAAGATTAAATTAATAAAGATATGTATACAGAACTTACTGAATAAAAGCATTACTATATAATAACAACTATTGATAAAGCTAGTAATAACTTTGTCTTCATTTGCAAAAGGCTTTATTATGATATACTGATGAAAGAGGTTAATTCTAATGATTTAAATGTAAATTCAACATATGAATGTAGTGATTTAAATTTAGAAACAATTATTACAAGTTATTGTTCTATAATGGATAAAAAGGGTATAAAGGTTGAATCAGATGATAAAACTATACCTATATTATATTGAAATCAACAATTACACAAAAATCCAATAAAACCTAGGTTCATATGCAATGCTTTCAAAACCTCTTTCGTATTTATGACTAAATATTATAGCTGACTTAGTTTTATTTGACAAAATATGAATTTGCTCAAAAACAAATCTATGTTTCGATATATTTCAATATATAGGGACATCTATATTTAGACAAGAAAAAGGTGTTCCAATGTGTGATAATAGTAGCCCAATTATAGCTGACTTGTTTTTAAGCTTTAGAGAATATGAATTTGTTCATAACTGTTCAAAAAATAAATCTAAATTATATAAATATATGAAATATATGTTTCGATATATTGATGATATATATGTATTTAATTCTAGCAATTTTTATTCAATAAGCGAACAAATTTATACAGGTAGCCTCATTCTTAATAACACCAATATTGATGACAAAGAAGATGTATATCCTGATATGAACATTAAATTAAGATCAATTAAAACTACTTTTAATTTATATCGCAAAGATGGCATTTAAATTTATAAGAAACATTTTTTTGCATGAGCATTCATGCATACAATATAATATTAAATACAATACATTAATAACAACCTCCAATTATAAAAGGAAAGATCAAATTAATAAAGATATGTATACAGAATTTACTAAATTAAAAAATAATATATAAAATAGTATATCTTTAGATATGAACATTAAATTATTATTAATTTATATCGTAAAGATGACATATTTAAATTTACAAGAAGCATATGTTTGCATGAACATTCATGCATACCATATAATATAAAATATAATAAATTAAATAATGAAATTTTAAGAATTTCCATAATATGTGACATTTAAATAATTATTGTTATAATTATTTAAA
The DNA here is from genome assembly GCA_012934845.2 of Pomphorhynchus laevis. Taxonomy (NCBI): domain Eukaryota; kingdom Metazoa; phylum Acanthocephala; class Palaeacanthocephala; order Echinorhynchida; family Pomphorhynchidae; genus Pomphorhynchus; species Pomphorhynchus laevis. The sequence goes on along the minus strand of WNNJ02000596.1, from coordinate 14,649 downwards.
ATCATAAGTTTCAAAATTATTAAAAATAAATATTTTTCAAAACTTTAATGGATACATATTTTAAACTAGGTTACTATAAAAGTAAATATCGTAAAATATATAAATCAACACAATATTAGCTACATGGAATTGAGCGTTTTAATCTAAAAATCATTCGGCAATAACGAACTATGAATTTATTCTGTTCAATATTTTAAAAATGTATCTATTAAGGAATAGTGTAGGAATTCGCTATTAAAATGATTGAATTTAAGTGAAATTCTCTGAACAAAAATTTGTGTTCAAAGAATTAATAAACAATTATTTTCAAATGAAATTTATTGGGATTAAAATGCATTCGGAAGACAACATAAAGTTTATTGCAAAAACGATAATAAAAGTGATATCGAAAATGATAAGTAAAAATTGTAAAAACGTAATAGATTTAATTAATTTATTAATTACTTAAATCTATTAATTAATTAGTAATTAATTAATAATTAATAATTAATTAATTATTTTATTAATTACTATCTTTAATAGATAATTTATTAAAGATATAATAAATTTGTTATTCTATAACAAAATAGAATAACAAATTTATTAGTAATTTATTCTATCTTTAATAGAATAAAACTTGATGCTTAATTAACTACTTGCCATAACTTTTGTGTTAGCAAATTGTCCAGGTAATCTGCAAAATGTATTTCTGTCGGATCGTAATTTTGCATTATATTTTGCTGTGAAAAATAAATTTTATTCAAATTGCTTGAATGAAACAATTTAATAAAATTAAAACAATAAAGAACGGAAATTTAACTTAACTCGTTAAAATAAAATAGATGTAATAAAATAATATTAACAAGTGATATTGTCATCGATATCTTATCGATGAATAACTCGATATCTTATCACTCAATAACTTATTATATAATTTGTATAATCAAGTAAAATTCAAATATTTTTTGATTAAATGTATTTATAAATGTATAAATATATATACAATAAATATAAATATTTATTGTATAGTAAATAAATATTTATATATAAAGAATACCATGTTGTTTCATTGTATGTTGTATTTTAAGTATTTATTGTATTTATTGTGTTTATTTATTTTTTGTATTTATTATAATATTATTGTATTTGCATTGATACAGATATATACAGATATATACAGAATACGACATATTGTATTTTGTATATAATAAAAGTATTGTATTTGCAGTTGAGAATAGAAACAAAAAATGACTTAAGTAATTTGCAACTGTCAGACATTCTAGTTCTTTATTTGTTTTAGTTGCTTAATGAAGGAAGGCACAACTTAAACACAAGAATCGATGGCTATATAACGACCGGTAATGTTGTTGTGTTGATGGTAAGATTGGAGGCTGGTAAATTAATTATCAGTCTCTTTAATAATAGGCTAATATTTAAGCGAACATACGTACACAAGCGTCCAAAATCAGAAAATCAGAACAATCCAAATCAGTCCAAAATCTATCGAAAACGGCACAATTTTTTAATAACAAAAAGAAAATAAAAGCGATAAATAACCTCGCAAAGTTACAATATTTTGGAAAATCTAATACTTTTGCTGATATTCCTATAGAAATGATGAATATCAAAGTAATCAACTTGGTTGTAATTCCTGGAATTAGCGATATATTCTCCATATCGAACATTTGAAGTAATATGAGAGGACATGTCGAAAATGAAAAAAGCTATTTTCGTTATTAGTCTTAAAAATTAACATTGAAAAGCCAATTGTAGTTTCTCGATAGACTATTATAAAGTTGAAAACACGATTTAAGTTAAGCTTAATCCCAAATGAACGCTACTTTACAGATATATTTAATTATTCGTATTTAAAAAGCAGATAACTGCGTTTTCTTTGAAATTTGCCGAAAATCTTCAAAACAGCTAAGATTATTCTCAAAAAATATCATGTGATTTATTTGCTAACATAATAACATTAATTGTCATCATATTGTAAGATCAAATACTCATTTTTTTACTGCAATATTCATAATTAATGTAAATTCGTACGAGAGTTAAATTATTATATTTTTAATAATTTGTTTATATCATTTTATCATTTTTGTTGATATTTTTCAAAATCAGTGTGCATTCCAGCCGATTGCGCTGTCTGAAAAACAATATCTCGTATGTCATTATGACGCAGATCTGAGTAACCTCCAAATGTATGTTATTTCCATGCGTCTTAAGACATAGAAACCCATACAATCAGCTTTACGATAACACCTACTGCACCTGTAAATCTTAACATGGGAATGCCTAGCCAGAAACGTATAGGGATAAAGAAGTCGTTGTCGGGAAGCGCTAGACCAAGACTTTTGTTGGATATGCATTTCGCGTTGATAAGTGTAATAAAAACAATAAAACGATAAAATTTATTTTAAACTAATTTTGTGTTTTGTAGTTGACTTACAAATAATCCGTGGACTTGTTAAATAGATAGACGAAATCTGAAATCAACTGATTTCCGTTACCTCTTAAATCCCTATAATCATTTGCAATTTTTTAATTAATTTATATTAATTTGACGTGAAGATTCATTTTAAAAATAAACATATATCTCCTTTGTCATTTTTATTTATTATAAAATAAATAAAAATAAATTATAGGGGTACTAATAATCATTCAAATCATTTAAACCATGAACGGTTCAGAATTGCTCATTTAGTACTGCCTACTCTAGTATTGCCTTCAGGATTCCATTGGAATACGGCAATATGTTGAAAGCTGTTTTCGGTACTTAATTGGACTAAATCAACGATCAGCATGTGACTTTTGAAAAAGAGCATTTTGAATGAATATAGAAGTGACCTGAAAGTCGTGAATCAAAGTGGAGTCTATTAAGCAACACCACCATATACACCTGGAAAGTTGTCTACTCAGCACATCCATGCACTACTATTATACATGCCGTATTCATAAAGGATCCAACGAGTACAGCGACAATTCTGCAGCAACCTCTGCCTAGTGTTTAAGGTCGGTCCGCACAGCAATTCGATCAGGTAAAGAGCTTAAGCCTCAGACAATTAAGCAAAGTGTCGGAAACGTCTTCATTCACAATGTCACACAGGCAACCGAAACAACCAGTGAACACTGCATTCTTCTAATGAGTGTTGCCGGGTACTCATTGGTCGTCTAGAAGTTACATGATGACTGAAAGTCGTGAATTATGGGTCCAGTCTTATAAGCAACACCATGTTATATATAATTGTTTTCTGAAAGAAAAACTTATGTAGAATGCTTCGACCGAAACTTTGAACGCATAGTTCAAGTCTTTTGGTGTCTGTGTACACTTTTTTCCCGAAATGCTCTCTACCATGCTTATCATAGATTGTTTGGTGTGAGATCATAAAGATCGATTGAAGATCGATAACATAGCAGTCATGAAAATCTTGACTGCTAGACAACGAGTCCAGGATTATCAGATTTTACACAACCAATGAAACCTCCCATCATGATCTTCAGAAACTGCATTGTCCGAGATGCTCTTTGGCATGCTTATGAGATAATGATGATCGATTGAAATCGGGACTGGTTATCCTGTTGTAAATTATCCATTGAATATTTGGTAGGTCACTCAAGGTAACTTTCGCATATAAATTCAGCTACAGAATCGTGTATTCAAGATTTCTAATTTTATACATTCTGACTACTAACGACATCATTGTCACAGCCGTTTTCGTTTCGCCCGTATTAATTAATAAAACTAAAACTTGAAACTTGAACTAAAATCTTGTTATGAAATAAAATAATAATGTGGCATTGATCAATTCAACGCTGGAAAACATCAGTAGAACACTTTAAAGCTCATGAGCTTATATGAGCTTTATATGATGAACCACACTTTGATGTTGCTCATTATATAAATGATGAGCCACACTTTAGTAGTTAATTGCTTCGCGCTGGAGTCAGTTGTTTTTGCCCAAGAGGCTAACGACTTTAGATTTTGTTTTAAGTGGTCATCTATAAGCGACTAATATATAATTCACAAGTTTAAAGTGCATGAGTATCAATTGTTAAATCATTATTCTGTTACAAATATTAAGACTCATAAGAATCTGCGCTGGCAAAGTTCCTATCTGCCATGTGTTGATTGTAGATAAACTGCTCTTTCATATATAGGATCAGATAACTGAGTCTACCTATTTTAAACGATATAAAAATAAAGATAAATAATAAATAATTACATAAGATTTTATAGAATTTATATTTATATCAAGTCAAAATTTATAATTGAAATTTAAAATAAAAGTCAATTTTTTGAATTGACTAATAAATAGAGACGATGTTTTATAATAAAGATTAGAGGTTATCAGGATGAACTGCTTTGATATCAGGTCTCACTGATTTGATTGCTTTTAATATTTTTATAATTCTTTTTATATTAAAAAATAAATATAAGTAAACAATATGTTTACATATTGTTCAAATCAATTTAATTTGTAAATACGCAATTTAAAATATCTCTATTTGAACTACCATTCTTTATCGCGATTGTTTTCGATTTTATTTTCAGTTTAAATTGATATATTTTTAAATTATTAAAAACAAAACTAGCTTGGACTTTAATTATATTAATCAGCTTTGACCATTCGGCAAATGTTGAACCACTGAACAGAGTCAATTGTGATTTATTAATTATAAGATAATTTTAGAAAGGCACGTTTTTTATTTAGCTATTTAAGTTTGAAAATATATTTTCTTTTAAGTTTAAACGGACGCAGCTTCCGAACATAATTTCATTTTAACAGCTATATTTGTTCAAAACAATAGTAATGTGTCCGATTTGATTGATTATTTCATTGCTTTTAATATTATAATATGTTATATTTTAACATAATGTTACCTAGGTTTTTTATTATTCCTTTTATACTGTTACATTTTAAAATACAATAATTTTTTAATTAATTATTGTCCGTTATAAACAGATAAGACAACAAATATAGAAATACAAAAATACAGTAAGAAATATTTTGTGATATATTTTTAAATATAAAAAGAAATATATGAAAATATAATAATCAACAAGATTATAGAAATCTTATTGTTCCGTAATATCAAATCCATTTAATTTGTAAATACTCCATTCACAATATCCACTATTTGAACTACCATTCTTTATATATTATATTTTAATATAATGACATATATTGTAATGATATATATTAATATAAGAATATATATTATATTTTAATATAATGTTACGTAGGTTGCTTAAATAAATCGTCAAAGAGGAAATAAAATTATAAAGTAATTCTATAACGTAATCCATTTTTTCTCAATGCTATTTTAAATTTCAACAAGAATGATACACAAATGGTAGATATTGTGAATTGCGTATTTACAAATTAAATGGATTTGATATTTTGGAAACAACAAGATTCCATAATCTTGTTTGCTTTTAATATTTTAATATTTCTTTTTATATTTAAAAAGAAATATAAGTAAAAAATATGTTTACTTATATTTTGTTATCTTATTAATGTTGGTTTTCTCAGTAATGTTTACTTATATTTTGTTAATCTTAATTGAATGCTTATAGTAACGTAACCATATTTTATAACGTAATCCATATTTGTCTCAATACCTCTGAAATAGCACTTCTCAATGCTGTTTTAACAATGCTGTTTCTCAATGCTGTTTCACAAATGGTACACACATTTATTCTTGTTTTGAAATAAAATAATAATGTGGCATTGATCAATTCAACGCTGAAAAACATCAGCAGAACACTTTAAAGCTTATGAGCTTATATGAGCTTTATATGATGAGCCACACTTTGATGTGGCTCATTATATAAATGATGAGCCACACTTTAGTAGTTAATTGCTTCGCACTGGAGTCAGTTGTTTTTGCCCAAGATGCTAACGACTTTTAATTTTGTTTTAAGTAGTCATCTATAAGCGACTAATATATAATTCACAAGTTTAAAGTGCATGAGTATCAATTGTTAAATCATTATTCTGTTACAAATATTAAGACTCATAAGAATCTGCGCTGGCAAAGTTCCTATCTGCCATGTGTTGATTGTGGAGAAACTGCTCTTTCATATATAGGATCAGATAACTGAGTCTACCTATTTTAAACGATATAAAAATAAAGATAAATAATAAATAATTACATAAGATTTTATAGAATTTATATTTATATCAAGTCAAAATTTATAATTGAAATTTAAAATAAAAATCAATTTTTTGAATTGACTAATAAATAGAGACGATGTTTTATAATAAAGATTAGAGGTTATCAGGATGAACTGCTATGATATCAGGTCTCACTATTCCTCGACTTAACATAGTAGCGGGGTCGAAACGCGTTAATGATGTATTTCCTCTGATGAAATTTGATTATTTAGTTTATCTTATTTTAATACAAAGCATATTGTTTATTATCCATAAAAATTTTTCGCTTAATAGTTTATATAAATTTATAATAATATTTTGTTTCTTTTATATTGTAAAATTATAAGAAAAACAATCGTGTTTTAAAAAAAAAGTTTCAATAAAAAATATGCACTAACATAAACTGTATTACAATAATCTTCAATGCGTTCAGCAGCCATATTTACGTCTTCCATAGGTGCAACAAACGCTCTAAGATTAGAATCACGGTTATGAAATCCCATTGTCTGCATTTGTTCAAGTTCTGATGCTGTTCTGGAGTTTAAATTGTTAACACTGTTAAATTGTTAAAATTGCTTTAAAAATTTTATTTTTCATAAAGTCGACACCACACTTTAATTAAAAGTGTCCGTTTATATTTTATTTTTTGACTAGTATATTATATATTAGTAAAAAATAATATAATATTATATATTTATGTATAGTATATTTTATATTTGCAAAATTTATAAGTTATCAACTATTAATTTAAAGTCATACTATTAAAAGGATTCAAATATAGTAAACAAATATAGAAAAATTATAAAATAAAAAGTTTGTAGAATAATTTCATTTAATTTCATTTAATTTCATCAAAATTTAATTTTCAACAAGTTCGACATTAAACATTAATTGAACATAAAACATTGTTTAAGTTTTAAACCATTCATATTTTATTTTCAGATATAAAATTTAGTATTTATTTTGCTAAACATGTAATTACTATTACCTCAAAGTCGTATTTTTAAAAAATAGTTAAAAATATGAATATTTTAAAGAATAAAACACTATATACAATAATAGAAATATTAAATTAATGATAAAATTATAAAAGATAGAATAAAAATTAAAAAACAGTCAAGAGTCTTTAATACGTTCTACAGTTATATTTGCGTCCCCCATAGATGCAACGAGCGCTCTAAGATTTGTATCACGGTTAGGGAATCCCACTGTCTGCATTTGTACAAGTTCGAATGCATAAAGTTGTTCTTGAGTTTGGTTTGGTTGTTGATTTGTCGGCTGATGTTGCTGGGGATGAAGACGATCTAATGGTTGAAACAACGAAATAGTATGATCTTGATTTGAATTCTGTAAATTTTGAGAAAACAATCCATTAAGCTCGTTTGAAACTGAGCAGAAAAAAGTCGTATCAAGAATACATAGTTTCAGTATTTCAGACAGAGGTTGTATTACCGGGAAAACAAATATCACAGGTCAATAATAAATTGTCGGTGGAACTAATCAGATCAGATAACTGAGTCTAATTATTTATACGATATATATAAAGATAGATGATAAATAATTATATCAGAGTGTTTATAATTTATTATTAAATCAAGTTAAAATTTATAATTGAAATTTATTATAAGTTTGTAAATTTTATAAACAATTAATTAGCTTTAAAAAATAATAATACTTTATACAATTTAATATTGAATTAATTTAACTTAGCAAATAAACACTTGCTGACAAAATGCCAAGTGGTAATAAATATCAAATCGATGAGTCATTGAAGCGTGATGCAAAGAAAACTCATGTATTACAATTCTACTGAGCAAAGTCACTTAATTATGCAATTATTTACATCAAAACTAAACAATCTAATTTTTCTTTGTCAATTTATCATTCCACACTAAAATCTTTTAAAATGCTGAATTCTAAGTAAACTTTTGACCTTAGCAAAGCACAAATAAACACGTTGCAAGCCCGAATTGTAAAAACAAGTTATGAAATTTTGATATTTTGTTTTATATTTTGAGCAAATATAGCTGTTAAAAACGTTATATGCAATAAAAAATATACATGAAATTTAAATTATAAAAACATTTTTAATGAACGTTTCATGAATTGCAATTATGACCGGATCTATTCCTACATGTTTTAAGGATATTCCAATTTGCACCGTATCGGGTTTTAACGTAATCGAGGGAATTTGCCGGAATTCTTACGAGCACCTGCTCAAACAAAGCTTGCTTTGTTGGAAAAAATAATGATGAATTGTATTTTAATCCTGAATAATCTTTTACAATCACAAATCCGTCTTTTATAAAATACCAAAACAGATCAATTGTTTTAGGATTTTTTTTACTAAGCTCGACATGTGTTTGCATTTCATTTCCACTTACATTGTGAACGTTATGTCCGTTTTTTAAAAGAATCGGAACAATTTCAACGTTGAACATTTGTCTTTTCTCTAACGGCACAATAATATCTATGTCATCGTCATACGGGATCATTTGACCGTGATGACGGACTAATCCCAACACGGATCCTGCTGACATAGAGTAGTTGAAATTGTAGGCTTCTAAAAGCGTGATAATCTTCTCGAATATTAGAACAGTATTTCTCCGACAGCAAGGTGGAATGTTAATTGTTTTGTTAAGAATCTCGTTAAAATGTGCTTTCTCCGCGCATTTTGTTGTAAAGCTACAACCTTGATTGATTTCATGGCCGCTTTTGAATTTTATTAGTTTTATAATACTTGAATTCATTATAATTTCCAAGTCGTCAATCATGTGACTTTGATAAAATTTGGAAATGGGAAAATCGCAATAGGCCGTGAAATTTTCAAACACAAATACACACTTCAGTCTAGGAATCGTTGCTTTATTCATTATATGTTTATTACAATCGTAAATTTTCCATCTTATTACAGTTGCAAATGTAAAAAATATGGATAACGCTATGATTTTAAATGTAAGTTTAGCTGAAAATCTTTTTTGTAAAATTCGCGTCTTCATTGAATTTGCCATTTTTTGAAATTGTATATCGTAAGCTTAACTTCTTCAATTTGGTTATAGGCTAAATGTAACTGAGCGGATTTACGTTAATAAAAGAAATGTTTTTAATAAGAATTTTACAGAAAAGCTGATTTTTAAATGTAACAGAAAAAATGTAAAGTTTGTGATGTAATAAATGATAATTGCAGTGTAAGTAATACGACAAACAAATGTTTTTCTTGTAAATAGTTGATAATGATCAATTATTGTAAAATGATTATTGGAACTGGATCAAAGAAAAAAGGATTTTTTCTCTTTCCTTTGATCCAGCTCCAAATATTCTTTACCAAATGTTTTTTATTAAATATTAGTAATAATGGTAACTGCAAATAATAATGGTAACTCTTTCATCTAGGGCTATCTCATATCCATCATGTGCTCAAGATGAGCTCTCATGTTCGAAGATTGTAATCAGTCGTTTCAAAATTTAGATAACAAATCATTGTATTCGGAAACGTATTTTGGATCTCAGTGTATAGTGAAAAAGTGTATATCAGAAAATAGTAAAATATATAAATCAACACAATAATATAAACAATAAATTTAAAATTTTTAGCAATAAATTTTTATGAATAAATAATAAATGATATACTTTGTATTCGAATATAATCCTAAATAATCAAATTTCATCAGAGGAAATATGTCAAAGGGCACGTATTTGGCCCTGCTGATGTGTTGGGTCTCAGTGTATAGTGAAAAAGTGTATAGCAGAAAATAGTAAAATATATAAATCAACACAATAATATAAAAAATAAATTTAAACTCTCAAGTAGCAAATTTTTATGGATGAATAATTAAATGATATACTTTTTATTAAAATATAATACTATATAATTAAATATAATAATTTGGTTTTATCTGCATATGATGAAATAGCTGTCGAAATAAAGACCTTAAAACATAAGGTTATTTGCAAAAATATATTGCATTCAATAATTAGGTTAAGTGGCTAATAAATATCATAATTTTATTTATTGTTAATTTTATTTATTGATAAAAATAAAATTAACAACAATTAATTTTATTTATTGATAAAAATAAAATTAACAACAATTAATTTTATTTATTGATAAAAATAAAATTAACAACAAAGTGAAAATTTTATTCCAAATACAGGAGCAACCAAAAGTAGCATTAAGCTTTTAGAATCTTTAGAGTTGATCATCTGATAATAAATTTGCATAAGAGGAAATACGTCATTAGCACGTATTTGGCCCCCAAATACGTGCTAATGAAGGTAAATTTATTGTAGTTTACTGATGAGAGGTAAATTATAATTATTTAAAAGTAAATGAAACATATGAACTGTGATATTGAAATTAATACTGGTATAAAACACTTTTTCAGTATAAATTATACAACATAATTTTTGAAACACAAAATAGGAATAAATTTTCAGAATATAAATACGAAGGATATTAATACGCTTTATACAAATTTAGATTTAGCAGATAAAGATGAAGCGATATAAAAATTTATTAATATTATATTCGGAAACTATACGTTAGTATCTTTTTTGTTATTATCTTTTTGGGCCATAAGTTAAAAGACAAGTGTTCAACGATGAAATTGTTCCGAGTCTTTTAAAAGAACAAACATCATGTTTGAAATGTTATTTGGATGTAATCACATGTCGCTATAAGTACAAATATCAGTAACAATTGATATGTTTAAAATATAAATCAAAAAATGGCTGGATTAAATATGAAATCAATAAATTTGAAATGTTTCAAATCATTTATAAGATTATTAAGATATTAATACTTACGGCCTATAATAATTGTCAGAATTGTAAAATAAGGATCACGAACAACTGAGCTTATAAATACTTTCGACTTATAATAATTTCTATCAGAATGATAAAATATTCAGACTACGTATTCATCACTGTTTAGCAAAATTATTCTCGGTTTGGAAAACTCGACAATTTTCAAATTTTCATTACATAATTTTTAACATTTGGTTGAAAGGCAACCTTATACACAAATTTTGTGCTAGAACAGTAAAAGAAGAAAATAAAGTTATTCAAACAAAGATTGTTGAAACTACTTTGTTATTACGTTTTGTCTACCATACATCTGTAAGGTTTACGTACTGAAGGTATGCTTAATAAAAATTTGCTTTTTTAAAATAGACGCAAGCTAACATTTGCATAACACAATCGGACCAATTTTGAAGTAAATGTAACTTTTCTATTTGTACTATATCTTTGTAATTTAAAAACATTTTCACAGTTAGCTTAACACTTGGTCAGCATATATCGGATATCAATCAATGAAAACAGTAAAACAATCTTTTGGGTAGTCAAAAAATAAATGTTAATTCTTCAAACTTTATGAGGATATGCAAACATTTAAATATTTAAAATAATTTAAAACAAATTCAGTCTACAGCTGTAAGATTGTCTTACTGTTAGTTATCGAGTAACAACAATATTTAAAATTAAATTATTTTTTGAATGCAACATTATAATTAAGATTTTCAAAAAATATTAATATAGACATCAACAAAATAGTAATTTTTCATAATATTATACAATAAAACAAAAACTTAAAATAATCATTTGCATTAGGTTTCAATTAATTAAAATCTAAGCTCGATTCAATCAGATTTCGTACAGCTGCAATCGAATTATATTTATTACAATATTATTATTTTTTAATGTGATACAATCTATTAAAACAAAATTATCACATAATATTATATAATTAATTCAAACAGTAAAAAACTCAGAAATATAAAAGCAAAACAAACAATATTTGTTTAATTTTAATAAAACATTTTCTAATAATACGATAAGCATCCAATTAAGATTTACAAAATATGAGTACGCAGTACCGAGAAAAGCATCATTATCATCTCCTCACTTCATTCTTCAAACCTGAAAGTTTAATATTCATCGTCTCGTCAATTACTAATCAACTTGTTCAATTACCTTCTTTTAAATGATTTCTCGGAATTTTAATGTTTTCATCGACTTTCAATTGAATACACTGAGATGCATAATACGTTTCCGAATACAATGATTTGTTATCTAAATTTTGAAACGACTGATTACAATCTTCGAACATGAGAGCTCATCTTGAGCACATAATGGATATGAGATAGCCCTAGATGAAAGAGTTACCATTATTATTTGCAGTTACCATTATTATTAATATTTAATAAAAAACGTATGTTAAAGAATTTTTGGAGCTGGATCAAAGGAAAGAGAAAAAATCCTTTTTTGCTTTGATCCAGTTCCAATAATCATTTTACAATAATGGATCATTATCAACTATTTACAAGAAAAACATTTGTTTGTCGTATTACTTACACTGCAATTATCATTTATTACATCACAAACTTTACATTTTTTCTGTTATATTTAAAAATCAGCTTTTCTGTAAAAATCTTATTAAAAACATTTCTTTTATTAACGTAAATCCGCTCAGTTACATTTAGCCTATAACCAAATTGAAGAAGTTAAGCTTACGATATACAATTTCAAAAAATGGCAAATTCAATGAAGACGCGAATTTTACAAAAAAGATTTTCAGCTAAACTTACATTTAAAATCTTAGCGTTATCCATATTTTTTACATTTGTAACTGTAATAAGATGGAAAATTTACGATTGTACCAAACATATAATGAATAAAGCAACGATTCCAGGCATTAGGTGTTAGGTTCCCCTTCATTCTGTTCTAACTGTGAAAGGAGCCATCTTCACTGGGGCCGGGAATTTACCCACTTTAAGCAGTACAGAAGAAATTTCATAAAGCCGGATGCCACAACGAGGCCTGCTACTTTTTCCAGTGCTGCCGCCTCACGGGAAATTACGATATCATACAAGCGATTGATTTACGGGTTGAATCAGTATACAAAATGATGGAGGACTTAGTGACAACCGTTCTGGTCGCCTGTTGTGCCAAAGCGACTATACCTTAAGCCGATATACCTGCTTCTAAGAAAAGGGGTTGGCTTCAGCACATACCATCCCCTTTATCGAGATTGGAAAACTTATAAAAAGCAAGAAGCCGCGGTCACATGATGACGCTGCCCAGAGGCAAGTACCTACCCCAGGTGGGGCTAGTTGAGGACAAAATACCTTACTGCACCTAGCTCTGTCTAGGTAGGCAATAACCTTTTAAACTAATCTTTCACAATGCAGAGTACTCGTGAGCCTTTTTCACTGAATATCCTTCAATAGAATTGGGATGTTCTTCTGCCCTTAGACTTATATCCTGTAGAGATGCAAATTTAATAGTTATTCTGGAGACGCGTTCTATCCGTCTCCCCCAAAACATTACTCGATTTATTTCAAAGCACATTTGTTCCCACTATACTTTGTACATAACCCCACCTCATTTATCTTCTTCTCAAGGACTCTTCACCTTAGTTAAGTGCTCTTAAAGATCCTTTCTCCTATAAAGCTACTCATGTCCAGCCATATCTTGTCTAGTAGTTTCACTATGTAAGAACAGTAAACGCCTCAGTATTAAATTCTGACCGAATTTAATACATACTTCTTTTCGCAAGCTACGGATATTTTATCGACTATCTATAAAGGTCGTATATACAATCTTACTCCAACGAAACTCAAAACTACTCAAGTTTGGTTCTCTTCGTATCTCTCCGATCGATCATTTTTCGTCCATTCTAATTCAATATGTTCTCCTCTATTTTCTCTCTCTTGTGGTGTACCTCAAGGTTCTGTACTTGGCCCTATTCTATTTACGCTTCTTCTCGGAGATTTATCTTGTATAACTAGTAAATTCTGCTTCAGGGTAATGCAGTACGCTGATGATATACTTCTTTATTCTCATATGTCTCCTCATTTCCTAAGTCAACTTTTCGTATCCGCATCTAATTGTCTTCGTGCTCTATCAGAACATCTAATTTCTTTGCGCATGTCTTTAAATCCTACCAAATCTAAGTTGTTTTGGATTTTACCCCCCCCCACACTGTTTCTGTTTTTCCTCCATCTATATATCTTAAGACCACAGTTATTCCTGCTGTAAATAAACTAGTATTTTTAGGTATTCACTTTGACAATAACCTGCATCTCGATCCCTTCATTCTTGATTAAACTAGGTCTTCAAATATTCTACTCCGTGATATTCGTCTCGTCAGAAATTCTCTAGATTTTAGTTTTTGTAAATCTCTTATCTCCCCCTTCTTATCCCAAGTATTGATTACTGTCTTAGCATTCTCGTCTTCTCTTCAAAGTCATCCCTTAAACCTCTTCAAAGCCTCATAACACTGCGGTGCGCATTCTTTTTCGACTTCGTGAATTCGATCATATATATTTATATTTATCAAAACTTGGATGGCTAAGTATTGAATATCGCGTTCGTTTTCGTCTGCTTTGCCTGACTTATCGCCTTCTGCATTGTAATTATCCTTCTTATCTTTATCTGGCAACACTACGTGAATCTCGCTATCTTTCTAATCACCAACGTTTCTGTGATTCTCTTCTGCTACACGTAC
>WNNJ02000595.1:0-82674 GCA_012934845.2 Pomphorhynchus laevis | reverse complement strand
AATAACATATTTTTCATTATTTTTCATTATCATTCAATTTATGAGTTTACCAACTCAAATGCTTGCGTCGTGGTTACACAAAAATACGAAATCCATAGATCTTCAAATTGCACACCACCGAAAATATTCTTAATTTATTGAAAACTTTTTTTATAAATTATTTATAAAATAAAAGTAAGTTTTACTTCAAATATTAAACATTAAATTTACTTTAATGATTTTATGATTTGTTCAGCAAATAGAAGAAATTGATTAATGGATAATATTATTCGAATGCATTTTAATAAATATTTATAAGCCATTATTTTAACGAACCGATTGATATATTAATCAATTGTAGGAATATATATTCCTTCTATTATAGTGACACCTATAAGTATGAACTTTTAATCCTGGTGGGTTGGCACATCCGGTTTATTACGCTATTCCTGCATATGCTTAGATAGTGTTTTACAAAGGAGGATCTGCAAGTGGAATACGAGCAAATAAGACAGTCTATATTCGAGGCAGGATAATCTCTACGGGTTATTAAACGCGGTCATAACGCAGCAAAAGATATTTACAATAAAGCACGAAACGACTATTCAAAGACTGAAACAAAATATGTAAATTTTCCGTTTTGGAACGATCACTCATTTGATCTTCTCCAACGCTTGTTAAGAGTAACGTATAGAAGCACTGGTTCTCACATTACTATATTTTGTCAACGTGAGCCTGGTATTTCTGGTTTATTCACAATTAAACCAAAATATAGTTAATATTTTTATATTAAAAAAGTATATAAAGTATAATAAAGTATATACTAATATATATTAGTATATTAGTATAAAGTATATAATATTCCTTAAGTATATTAAACCTAATATACTTAAGGAATCTACCGTATTGAGCCGGTTGAATCTACCGTACGTAATGAGCCGGTTGCGCGGCTCATTACGTAGCAGAAACAGATAACATAAACAACTTCGAGGGTAATAAACTGGATGTGCTTATCCACTTGATTACAAATGGTAAATTTATTTTTCCAGATTAACTTACTGGTATGTTTCTTCCAGATATGTTTTTGCTTGTAATGTTTGTTGAACGTTTGCAATGACGTTTTCCTGATGATGACCGCAGTAGTGGTTGAAAATTTGAAAACAAAATAAATACTCTTATCAATGTTTCTGCTAAAATTCAAAATAAAATACCAATAAAATTTCAATTAAAATCTATTTTTAATTTTAGAAATCTTGTATCCTGAAGAAGCGAGTATGTTGAATAAAATAAAACACACTAAAAAATACAATGCACCACATGAAAGTGACTGCGGTTAGATTAAACATTAAAATATTGTGTAGGTAAAAAACCACAAATGACAAGATGAATTAGATAAATATCAATACAGAGAAAAAATGATTAAAATTAAAATTTAGATTAGAACTATTGCAAATCAAACTGCGGTAATTTCAAGTTTCTACGCTTTATTTCCTTTAAAGATATTGTTACCCCGACTCCTCAAGAACAATTGCAATTTTACAATACAAAACTTCTTGTTGATTTCCCGACACAAAACATCGTCACCATTAAAATAAATTGAATGGTCAGCTCTCGCACAATAATAATAGACAGTTGAACCAGGTAGACGCGGCTGTCATTTCCAATATTTTCTTAATTTCGCTTCAGTTCTATGACCAGCCTTCAAAACTGTCCTCTTTATTTAAGTGCCGCGTTTAATTCCTGAGAAAGGCAATTGAATGTATATAGCATCTTTGCGTGTGATTAATCCAGAAGATAATTTTATAGCTAGATCACTTGCTTTATGTTAAATGATTTTGGATATTCACAACGAGTCAGCACAGCTAGCTGTACTGCATAAAACATTAAACGATCACTAGATAATTTCCACTCTTCAAGACTGAATGAGTTAAATGATGTCAGCTAAAGTGATATATCTGGTTTCCTGAGCACACTGGTATAGATAGTGTCATCATCGAAATGTACTCGAACATTTAAAAACCCCGTCTTTAATATTAGTTGAAATATCTCACTGGATTGATTCATCTATAATTTTATTAAAAAATAATTTATCTATAAAAATAATTTTATTTTATTTAAAGTATCCTTTATAAATGTAGAATCATAAAACCTCGTAGGAAACTCTCAATGTTTTGATTTTCACTTCGAAAATCTTTAAAGGATAGTTTAAATAATATAAATAGTATTTTTATAGTAAACTATAATATTTAGTAAAATATAATAGTTTTTTAGTAAAATATAATAGCTTTTTATTATAGTAAAACGTATTAACGTATTTCATCTGATGAAATTTGATTATATGGTATATAATTGGCTTTTATTTTCAAATAAAAGCCAATTTTAATGAATTAAATCAGCTAACTGAGTCTACGTATTTAATATAATTATAAAATAAACAAAACATAATAATGCTAAATCAAAATTTAATAATTAAATAATAAAATTAATAATTGTTTTTAGATTTTCTATAATTTAAATCAAGTTAAAATAAAAAAATTAAAATTTAAAATAAACGTCATTTTTATGAATTGACTAATAAATAACAGACGTTGTATCAGAATAAGAATTAGAGGTCATCAGGAGGAACTGCTATGCTATCAGGTTTCGGCCCCTAACTCCTCTACCCAACATAGCAGCGGGGCCAAATACATGCTAATGATGTATTTCCTCTGAAATAACTATCTAGTATCTTATTCTAATGCAAAGTATATTATTTATTATCCATCCATAAAAATTTGCCACTTAAGAGTTTAAATTTATTCTTTATATTATTGTGTTGATTTATATATTTTACTATTTTCTGCTTGATGTTATTTTTATAGTAACCTAGTTTAAAATATGTATCTATTAAATTATTTAAATGATTTTGAAGAAAGCCAATATCATTACATATTGTTGCAATTCTTAAAATTTCATTATTTAATGTATTATATTTTATATTATATGGTATGCATGAATGCTCATGCAAAAATATGTTTCTTGTAAATTTAAATATGTCATCTTTACGATATAAATTAATAGTAGTTTTAGTTAATGTTAATTTAATGTTCATATCTAGATATACACCTTCTTTATCATTAATATTGGTTTTGTTAAGAATAAGGCTTTCTGGATAAATTTGTTCACTAATTGAATAAAAATTATTAGAATTAAATACACATATATCATCAATGTATCGAAACATATATTTCATATATTTATATTGTTTAGATTTAGTTTTTACACAGTTATGAACAAATTCATATTCTATAAAGCTTAAAAACAAGTCAGCTATAATTGGGCTACTATTACCACCCATTGGAACACCTTTTACTTGTCTAAATATAGATGTCCCTACTTTTAAATAATTTTGATTTATTAAAATATTTAAGGATTCTATTAATTCAATTTTATCCATATATTTATATTTATTTGATGGTTTAATTTTTGTTAGATAGGCGTTATAATTATTATAACATATATATGTATATCTTTTTCCGAATATAAGATTAATTAATTTTACTAACGCTTCTTTAATATCTACTAAATCTTGATTTGTATAAAGAGTACTAAAATCGTATGTATTTATATTTTGAAAATTTATTCCTTTTGTCTGTTCTAAAAATTCTTTTGTAGAATTAATACTGAAATAGTGTTTTATACCAGTATTAATTTCGATTACCTTGCAATATTTTTTAAAGTGTGCTTTAATTACTTTAAGTATTTTATTCATATAGACAGAAAGTGGTTTTAATGTACATTTAAACGCACTACATATGAACCTAGGTTTTATTGGATTTTTATGTAATTTTGGATTCCAATATAATATAGGTATAGTTTTATTATCTAATTCAACCTTTATACCCTTTTTATCCATTATAGAACAGTGACTTGAAATAATTGTTTCTAAACTCAACTCACTACGTTCATATGTTGGATTTACATTTTAATCATTAGAATTAACCTCTTTAATTAGTATATCATAATAAAGCTTTTTGCATATGAAGACAAAGTTATTACTAGCTTTATCAATAGTTGTTATTATATAGTTATCCTTTAATTTAGTAAGTTCTTTATACATATCTTTATTAATTTTATCTTTCCTTTTATAATTGTTTGTTATTTTCATTTTATTTTTAATTTTATCAAATATATAATCTTTCCAAATTTTTATCTTAGATATATTCGAGCTTTCACTATTAATCAGCTTACTAAAGTAATCATTTAAGTTATTATATAACGAATTGTAAATTTTATTTTTGTCGTTGTTATTATTTAATCTATATTTATACCCTTTTGATAGCAGCTTTCTCATTTCACAATTTTCAATTAAGTCTAGATTATGGGTACATATATGTTCATTTATTTTATCAAAACTAAGACTTTTACAATTGCATTCTGTTTCCATTATGTTTCTAATATTATCGTTACATATTTATTTTAATTCTTTATTATAATTACAAATTTTTTGTCCAAATGGCGGTAACAACTTATACCTTATTTTAGAAATATATTTACTTAAATCTGACCTTATTATTTCTTTACTTTTAGAATTATTTAAAAGTCCGGCTATATTTATGTTATCTATACATTTATTAATGAAGTTTATGGTTAATGTATGTTTTCTATTAATATTATTAACATTTATTGTCCGATTATAGTATTTTGTATTACAATAACTGCTATTATACAACTTATCTGGTCATAATCGTTAATTAATTTTTGATTTATTGAACATATGATATCTTTAGAAAAACTTCTTATATTTACATAAAGATCTTTCAGCTTATTATCTCTTAAAAGTTGTTTTAATATTTCTAATTGTTCATTTATATACATATCTTTTTTAATATTTTTAACTCTATTTTTCTTATTCCTTTTATCACCAATGACTTCTTGGTTTGCGTTTAACCGGATTATTATAATATAGTTGTTTGTTATGTACTATACTACTTCTGTCAATTCCTTGTACCACGTCATTCAATCCTAATGGGTACATAGAATTAAGCGTTTTAATCCAAAAATCTTCTTTTTCTAATAGTTTTTGATTTAATATTGAAATGTTTTCTTCGATAATATGTTCTAAAATAAATAATTTACAATTTTTTATATCATGTCTTATTAATCTCATATGTTTATGAAATATAGTTTGACTATTATGCTGTATATTATATATGTTTTGCCTAAACCTAGTTTTTAACATTTGATATGTTTTTCCTATATATTGCAATCCACATGTACATTGTATTAGATACACTACACCTGCGGTATTGCAGTTACAATTATTATTAATATTTAATGAAAAACATTTGTTTGTCGTATTACTTACGATACAATTATTATTTATAACATCACAAAATATACAATTTTTTATGTTACATTTAAAAGATCTAAAATTGAAATCATTAGTACTTACGTATTTTTCCAATATGGTTGAGTACATGTAACTTTTAAGTCATAATTTTTAACGTTGCTTTTTCGGTGTCGCCACCTAGTTTAGTTGACTCAGACTAAACTTACAACGGGCCATCCAGCAGCATCTGACAGGGGGCTGCCCTGCTTAAGGCGGTTGCAGGCTGGAACAAGATCTATAAAGATCTACCACCTTCACTCCACGCGCTACGCGACCTAGCTATTGGCCATTACCTTGTCTCTTAAACGTGATCACGTTAAGCACTTTACATTTTAAAGTTTTAACACCTTGGGATGCAAACTTCTCCCTTTTTTAAGAATTAATAATTCATCAAACTTGTTTGAAAATAAGAAAAAATAATAGTAAAGTCGTAACCAATAATACATAGTTTCAGTATTTCTGTAGATATAATATTTAATAGATATTTATATCTATTGAAAACGTAAAATAACTTTATCTAAGAAAATTGTATGCATTTATCCTATCAATGAGAATTGTAGACTAATGTTTCAGTATTTCTGACAGAGGTCATATTAACGGGAAAACAAAGTCCACAGGTCAATAATAACATGTCAGTAGAACAAATTAAATCATATAGACCAATAAATTACAGACGTTGTATCAGAATTAAGATTAGAGGTCATCAGGAGGAACTGCTATACTATCAGTTTTCGGCCCCTAACTCCTCTACCCAACATAGCAGCGGGGTCAAATACATGCTAATGACGTATTTCCTCTGATGAAATTTGATTATATAGTATCTTATTCTAATACAAAGCATATTGTTCGTTATCCATTAAAATTTTCTCTTTAATGATTTTAAATTTATTTTTAATATTACTGTGTTGATTTATATATTTTACTATTTTCTGTTTGGTGGTATTTTTATAGTAACCCAGTTTTAAATATGCATCTTTAAATTATTTGAAATGATTTTAAAGAAAGCGAATATCGTTACAAATTGTTGCAATTCTTAAAATTTCATTATTTAATGTATTATATTTTATATTATATGGTATGCATGAATGCTTAATGCAAAAATATGTTTCTTGTATTTTGTTAAGAATAAGGCTTTCTGGATAAATTTGTTCACTAATTGAATAAAAATTATTAGAATTAAATGCACATATATCATCAATGTATCGAAACATATATTTCACATATTTATATTGTTTAGATTTAGTTTTTACACAGTTATGAACAAATTCATATTCTATAAAGCTTAAAAACAAGTCAGCTATAATTGGGCTACTATTACCACTTATTGGAACACCTTTTACTTGTCTAAATATAGATGTCCCTACTTTTAAATAATTTTGATTTATCAAAATATTTAAGGATTCTATTAATTCAATTTTATCCATATATTTATATTTACTTGATGGTTTAATTTTTGTTTGTAATGCGTTATAGTTATTATAATATATATGTATTAATAATACATATGCGTATATACATTATAAATTAACCTTATGATTAACCTTATTTGTCTTAACTATAAATGCTTTTAAATAATTCTGATTTATCAAATCAGAATTATTAATTAAGGATTAAGGATTTAATTAATTTTATTAATTAAGGATTAAGGATTTAAGGATTCTATTAATTCAAGTAGTTTTAATTGACGTGAATTTAAAGTTCATATCTAGATATAGACCTTCTTTATAAAATATCGAAAAAATATAAAATATCGAAAAATATCGAAACATATATTTCATATACCTTTTTTACCCAGTTATGAACATATTCATCTTTTGTAAAGCTTAAAATTAGGTCAGCTATTTTTGGGTTACTGTTACCTCACATTGCAACACCTTTTGTTTGTAAGATATAAATTAAAAGTAGTTTTAATTTAAATCAATAATAGTAGTTTTTCATAAACATTTTAATACCAGATTTATAATAAATATAAATTAAAAAATTTAAATTTTTTATTGTAAACTATTACTTATAAATCGAGAGTTACTATTTAGAATTATAAAGTTTCTGCTGGTTTATTATCTACCTGTTCCATTATTTAGCCAGAGTTGTATGTATCTTAAATGTATATTTTAGAAATTGCCTCACAATGCAGATCAGCCATGGCATATTGATATTATCTCAAATGAAAAATACACACTGTGCGATACATATCCGAGTGTAATCGCCTATCCAAGTATTTTTAAGCCAGATCTCAGTGACGGTTATGCTGACCCTGAATGCTCATTATTCCAAATACGGGATTATCGTAGCAAAGGAAGACTTCCAGTAAGTGTTTAACTGTTTACGTTCTGTATCACTACATTAGATAGGTGCTTTTTAAGTAAGATATATTTTGTCAATTTAATATCATGAGAATCGTAATGACTCTTGTTAATTATTATATCAATAAATTAACAACCCATTAAAAATAGAGATCATTCGTATACTAATTGATAAAATTAAAGAAAACTATAAAATTAACTTTATTTGATAATTATCCAAATTAACTTTATTTTATATATATTTGTGACATTGATATATTATCGACAATATAATTTTAAAATATACAAAATTATCGTTTCGTAGTTAACATTCTCTTAAGAAACTTTTTTATTTCTAATTTTTATCAAATATCATATTTGATATTTGATAAATATTTTAAACAAATATCACATCATAATAATTATGATATAACTAATAATATTAACTGTTTCACTCTTCGTTCCTATAAGTGGGCAAGAAACAAAATATGTTTATATATTAAATATATATTATTTATATATATTTAATGTTTTATATGATATGTTATAATGTATATTTATATATTAAATATCAAAATATGTTTCTTTAATCATTAATATTAATCGTTTTAAAATGTTTAATTAAACGTTTATATCAAGATAAATAAGATAGATAAGATAATATAATATTAAAATTAATATTAATTTAATTGTTTCGAATTAAACGTATGATATTATATGATACGTTATTGGGTATCAACGTATTTCCGAAATTATTCAAGGCATTTCAATAATTAGAGTAGTTCATTAAAAAGATTACAGACTCCTTATAATTAATACAAGGAGTTTGTAAAAAATGAGTCTGTAATCATTAAAATGATTACAGACTCCTCTATAATAAAATATATCAATAAAATATAATATAATTCAATATAATTATAATATTTTGTAATCCATCGATTCAAAAATATGTTTTTATTAATTAAACTATTTTGAATGGTTTCAAAAAGTATTTTTGAACGACTTCATATCTCAATGGACAAACTTGTGAGTTTATGAAAAGTATCGCTTACAATCGTTTTGTATTGTACCTTCAATTTTGAGCTGTTGTTGACCGTTTTTTGCTGTTTACTTAATAAAGCCTTAATCGATTTTTGTTTTTTGTATTGACAAGTATTTTTTTGATTTTCATTTAACAGAATAAATTCAACTAATTTAACTTTTCAATTTTAGATATTATCATGGTACAATAAACACAATCATGCGACTATTACACGTTGCAGTCAACCAATGAGCGGTTTTGCAAATCGACTATGTGAAGCGGACAGGAAACTATTTCAATCATTTGCTGAATGTAATCCAAATCAAGATGAAGCACTGTTCATAGTTGATGCGCGCCCAAAGATAAACGCAAGAGCAAATATGACATTAGGGGGCGGCTATGAGGACTATCCTGAGCATAATTTTGAATTCCTTGGCATACCAAACATTCACGTAATGCGAGAAAGGTGCTTATTTACCAAAGAATTTTAATTATTTGTTATTTTTAAATGACTGCAACATTTTAGAATAATAAATAATAAATATGTCATAATAAATATGTTTTAATATTAAACTATTTTTATATTTTATAGAAAATGATCCTGAGGAATTAGGTTTAAATAAGTTAGGCAAAGGTTATACCCGCTGTTGTGCAGAAGATTTTCTGCACAACAGAAAATCTTCTGCACAACAGATTTTTTTCTGTACAAAAAAATCTGTTGTGCAGAAGATCTTCTGCACAAAAAAATCAACAGTTTTTTTTATACTCCACAAAACTACGCTCAAAATGACAGGTACCAATGGATATTTATTAAGCGCGTTATATGTGTCTCTTCTAAATCTTTTTTCTACGGCTATAGCCGCAATTTCAAAACTGTAGCAATGTTCTGTATTTCTTTGTAATCTCCTCCATCTTCCTCAAATATCTGAATATTGAATATTTCCATCATCTCGAAAATCTTGAAGTAAAATTATCTTTACTTGACCCAGACATATACATGACCCCTGCATTCATTCAAATCTACTGGAGAAATCAACGGTCGCGAAAACGTCCTCTTACTTGGAGAGTCTCTCTTCATGGGTACCATGATATATTTTGCTCCATTCGGATCCCTTTTCACAACCGCACATCAACATGTATCTGTATGTATTGCCTCCAATCAGGTAATTCCTTGCTTTACGTGTTTGACTGTCCCCATCTTTCAAAGATGAGCTTGACGGAGTTAACAAACTACGGAGTTGTTAGCCACGATGAAGACATTTTGTATTTTCTCTGTTTTAATGTATATTTGGTGTCTGTTTTATTTTGTTTAGCCCAATGTAGAGAGAGACAAAAAGGCCAATAAATCATCTTTACATCAATGTTATATAAATAATATTATATAAGATTATTATATTATAAGATTTTTATTTATTAATAATATTATGTTATTTTTAAAGATATATTTGAGAATTCATGAAAAGTGCATAAAAAATATATCAAAAATTTCATATTCAGACTTCTATCGCATAAAGGGCGGCATCGTAACGTACTTTTTCTTATAAAATTATCTTCATCCTGTCTTCGACGTCAATCGAATAAACATCGCGTAGGACGCTGTATATATAGCATCGATAAGGAAGACACGAAATAGCTTTATGTCTAGGAGGAAAAAACAAGTAAAACGTCGAAGGTTGATACTACCAGCGAGTTTGATAATCGTCTGTGTTCTCCTATGTAGGTATTAATTGTATAGGAATATCATAGAGTTGTTGTAAGAACAGATTCCTCATTGGGACTTGTTCACCCTTTCTTTGAGTACATAATAATACACATCTATCTTATCGGTATGTATCTTAGCGTCTGGGTATAGCTTATGACCACACTAGTCGGATAATAAATTTGCGTTAAATATGGGAATATCATATGGAAATGCATATGTATAACATTAGCATTTTGGTCCTACAATCCCAATCTGAGATTAGCGTTTATGAAGTTATTTTCATGAGCCACCTATGTATGAACATGAAGTGTCGTAAACTCTTTATCAATGAGCCACTATAAGAACAAGGATTGCCACGGATCATCCTGGTACAAGAGCACATGCACAGTGGGAAAGAAAGGTAGATAATACTCTATTAAACCTCTTTAACTCATCTCTTGGCGACTGTTTATCGGAGATTTCAAAATCTTGAGATACGCAATGATTCTGAAATGTTCGATGTGGATGCGTTTGACAGGTATAATATCCAAGGTGTATCTCAGGATAATATTGATTATAAACTCATAGTATCACTAGTACTATGAGTAAGTATATGCGAAGGTTAAATTAAAATCTAAAATTTAAGAATAAATTAAATATTTAAATTAAATATTTTACAATAGATATTACAAAATCATCATTTTTTATTTTTAATTTATTCTACGCTCTAGTTAAATATTACATTGCTCATAAATCAAATAATTTTTTAAATTTGTGCTTGTAGCTTAAAGAAACTAGAAGATCTTGTATATCCTTTTGTAAAAAATAATAAATCATTCTTTCTTGATTTGGATAATTGCGGTTGGCTATGGTATGTGAAGGTATGAAAAATGAGATAATTTCATGATTGCTTTTATGAATTACCAATTAGCAACTGATTGAGGCGTCTTGTAAAATCGCTTCGTCGGTATCATACCAAAACATATCCGTGGTTGTCCATTGCAGCGATGGTTGGGATCGGACGTCTCAGGTATACAGCTTTTTTTATTTTTGTCATAAGTTGATTTTATGTAGTTAACATCCCTGTCAATGATGATGTTGGATGGATATTACAGGACTATTGAGGGTTTTATGGTACTAATAGAAAAGGAATGGTCAAGCTTTGGACATAAATTTGCTCTGGTCAGTATTAAATATGTTGCTGCAAAATAACTAATTACGTTGAGTATGATGTTACGAAATAGGTTTTATTATATAGTTTGATGAAAGTTAGTATTTAGGAAGTTAAACATTGCCGGTAGTAATGCTGCCAATACGTCGTTTTCAAAATATTATACGTCATTTTGTAAATTAATTTTATGGTAATTTTTTAAAAGTTTTAATTTTTTTTAACTTTCAAAAGTTTTTAATGTAATTTTTTTGAAGTTTTTCTAATTGCACATTTTGTCTGATATAGAACTTCAATAAGTTTTATGATTCGTTTAGTTTAAGATTACAAATATAGTATTTATATATGTTTCGCATTGCACGTATTTTATATACACAATTTATATTAAATTACAAAAGATACAAAACTTATTTGCTAAAATATTATTAATTCTATTTTAAAGAATTATTGGAGCTAGATCAAAGAAAAGAGGAAATTTTTATTTGACATTTCGCTAACTTTTGCTTGCATCTTCAGAAAATGAGAATGAATTGTAATTAATTAAAGATTTCCGCCAAATCCGGAACCATTTTGGGGTCTAACCAAACACCCACGAGAATCCGTAAGATGTATTTTTAACCATATAAAATATACCATGTTCAGGCTATACAGTTTATATGTTCAGATAGCAGAGTAATTCTATTTCATTTCCAATATAAAATAAAATACGAATAAATATTAATGTATTAAATTATAAATAATTATTGGAGCTGGATCAAAGGAAATAAGAAATTGATATTTCGCTTCCTTTTTCATCTTCAGAAAATTACTAATCAAATATTTTCTAAAAAAACTGTAATTTTCCGAAGATTGTAACAGAAGTTAGCGAAATATTAAAAAATCCCTTTTCTTTGATCCAGCTTCTATGATTCTTTATCGATAATATACTATTTATCAACTATTTAAAATCCTATTTTATCGATTCATTTTTTATTTATTTTATATAAATAAAACTATTTTTAATCTTTTTTATATTTATTTTTAATTTATTTTACTTATTTAAATATATTTATATAAATACGATTTTTAACGTTCTAAATATTTTTATAATTTTAAATATTTTTAAAATTCTAAATATATTTACAGTTTATTCTACAACTTTTGATATTTTAATCAGTTTGAAATTTAATTGGTTTTGATATTTTAATCATTAAAACTTAAAACATGATATCTAATTCAAAAATAATAATTCTTTATATGCTATAATTTCACTTCGCTTTCTTTAGTATCTTACTTGCATTAAAATATGCAATTCATTTTTAAATATTTTCAAATATTATAAAAAATGTTTGAAAATATTTAAAAATACCACAAAATATTTGCAATTTCTATCAATGTTTACTGGGATCAACGTTATATATAGCGTGTTATATATTGTTATATATTTTGGTCGTTTTAAAATTTTGATTAAGATAGTATGCTTTACCTCGGTGTAGCTCAAAATATAAGTACTGTATTAGTTCACGTATGTGAACTAATACGAATTTATGTCGAATTAATTATTCTAAACAATTCGGAAATTAAAAAATTTAATACTGCAAATTTAAATATTTTTAATTTTTAAAACATTGCAGAGAATCGGGCACGGAGAGGATCACTTTGGTGACAATGAACGATCTCCAATTTTTGTTCAGTTTATAGACGCTGTCTATCAATATCAGACTCAGGTATATTGTAATTTGGTG
Organism: Pomphorhynchus laevis; assembly: GCA_012934845.2. Lineage (NCBI taxonomy): Eukaryota > Metazoa > Acanthocephala > Palaeacanthocephala > Echinorhynchida > Pomphorhynchidae > Pomphorhynchus > Pomphorhynchus laevis. The sequence goes on along the minus strand of WNNJ02000595.1, from coordinate 69,448 downwards.
TTTTATATTATGCTGTTCTATTTAGGCTGTATCTGCTTTTGAATTCAACGAGTACTTTCTTATTACGCTCCTAGATCACTTGTATAGCTGCCAATTCGGAAACTTTCTTTGTAACTGCGAGAAGGAACGCGTAGAACAAAATGTACTTTAATTGTTCTATTTATCTGTTTTATTGTTTATATCTCCAACGTAAAAGGATATTTTTTAATCTCATTTGATATTAAATGAGATTAATATTAATTAATATTAAACTGGATATTAATATTATATTGTTTATAATATTCATTACTTATAATCATATAAAGTTAATAATATAATAACTTTATGATAAAGTTAAATACAAGTATCTATGTATATTAATTAATATATATTAATTAATATATATTAGATTAATTAATGTATTATCCACAAATATGATATCACACTTGCTCTTCATCAAGTATAATATCAGATCACTTATCTGGAGCTACATATTCTGTGCAATAAATATGCTGTCTTAAAAATCTATAACACAGAACAATATATTCTAGGGATATATTTCCTCGTATCTAGGGTATATATCTAGATAATTCTAATACATATCATATATTAGAATGAAGATTAGAGTTCAACAGCAGGAAATGCTATCAGGTTTCAGATCTTATACTGAACCCGATATATAAGCCCGCCAAATTGACGTATTTCTTCTTATAAAATTTGATTATCTAGCGTAATATTTTATTTTAGCACAACATTTATCATAGCACGACTTGATTTTTAAAAATCTATATATATTTTTTCAAATTACCAGAATTTTTTTTTTTGTAATCAGCCAATTATTTCTGAATTCGCGAGTAATGATCTTAAAAGGATTATTCGATTGTTTAATTTAAATGTTCAATATTATTTAAACATAATAAGGCATCAATTGTATTCTCTATGTGGTTTTTAACATTCATGCAATTTATTTATCATTATTTTAATGAACAATAACAGATTTATTTCAAACATATACTTTTTTTCAACGCTGGCGATAGCAGAAAATAAAATCAAATTCAGTTTTTAAATGATGGATCAAAGCTAACTTATACTACATTCATATTTTTCTTGAAATTTTTGAAGTTTAAAAATTTCAAGAAAAAATTTCTAATTTAAAAAAAATTAGAAATTTTTAAAAAATTTTTTTAAAAATTTTTAAAAATTTTTTAAAAGTTTTTAAAAAATTTCTAATTTTTTAAATTACTGATAGTAATTTAAATATTTTCTAGTCACTGATTATTAATTATAAAATAAAAATTATCACGATATAATTGACATGTCTTTTATGATTAAATTATAGTTATAATTACTTATTTAAATACTGATATTTAATTAGCTACGGTTTATTGTAATAACTAGGTATATGAAAATACAGTTTCTTTGTGGACATACATGCTTGCAAATAAAGAAACGTTTATTAATCCGTTTTACGAAAAATCTACGAGCAATGAAGTTATAATTCCAAATTCATCAATTAGGATTATGAAGTTGTGGTCAAATTACTACTGCCGGTACTGTGTCAACTTTCGATCTACTCTGGTATGTATACATTATTGAATAAAAAAATAAATACTTCAAAAAAATAGAATATAATATTATATTTCATAAGTTTTATGAAATGAAATTTCATAAATGTATTTTATATTTGTATTAAAATAATATACAAATATATTTCTATAAATGTATGCAATCAATGAAGAATACACTTTAAATTGGCTACTTAGAAAATCGGCCTCTATCCGTTTTTCTAGATATCAGTCTTTGTAATTAATTTCATAATTTTTTTTCGAAAATTATTTATTTTAATTTAATTATTTATATTATTTTAATATCATGGAATGCTAGAAGTAGAACATTTGGTCTATTAGATTTATAATCATATTTATTTATAATTATAAATTAATATAATTATTACTAAATTTACATAATTAATTACGATCATTGCGAACGTCTGATTTTTATCTATTTAGAACTAGATGACTAAACCCATTGTAGTAATATTTTTTAGCTAGAACTTGCACCAACTTCCTGTCTGAAAACTAATATCTGAAATATTGCACCAACTTCGTGAGTCAGATTTACAAAAAGCTAATCAATTCTCCTCGTAATCTCAAATATTTTTAAATTTGCAAACTAGTCATCCAAAAATTGTCAATTTTTTAAAATTCAATGATTTATTATACACATTAATTTGCACATGGAATTACATCTGATTTGTCATTAAAGATATATTTTTATCAGTTAGAACAATTTTGAATAACTTAGTGCTTGTTCGTTGTCTTCGGACTGATTTCAATATAACCATATTTAAAGACAATCTTAAGATATTGGGTAGACATAAATACGATCTGCTCTTATTGATAAATAATTATTGGAGCTGGATCAAAGAAAAGAATAAATTATTTTTGATATTTTGCTAACTTCTGAAAGCATCTTCAGAAAATTGAAAATAATTTAAATTGTGGTTGAACGACGAGCTCCCAAGCATGAGGCTAAATCAGCTCAAGCAAGAGAAAATAAAATATTATTATTCATATGATTTAAGAATTTGCTATATAGAGTGTATCACACTTAAGAGATATAGTTTAGTTGCAATAGTTCTCAGTACATTGTACCCTTAATAATTATTGGAGCTGGATCAAAGGAAAGACGTAATTATTTTTGATATTTCACAAAATTACAATGTTTTTTAAAATGTACATGCTTATATAAAATAAGTTCAAAATGATCACTGCCATTTGCTATGGGCAGTTGTTAGCGATAACCAGTTGCTTTCACTGTTGTTTGGATTTTTAACACGATTTCGGCAACTTAGACGTATTTTGAATTTTTAACACGATTTCGGCGACTTTTGAAGGTATTTGGATTTTTAACACGATTTAGGCGACTTAGACGTATTTTGAATTTTTAACACGATTTCGGCAACTTTGAAGGTATTTGGATTTTTAAACGATTTTTTATATAAGCATGTACATTTTAAAAAACATTGTAATTTTCTGAAGATGCTAATAGAAGTTAGCGAAATATCAAAAACAATTACGTCTTTCCTTTGATTCAGCTCCAGTAATTATTTAGTTTGTCAATTATTTATCTGTGGTGTTGAAATTAAGTAATTTTAACATATACTTTAGTTAATTGTAATTTTAATTAATTAATATTAATTAAAATTAATAATATGTAATAATATTAATAAATTATTAATTATTAATTAATTAATTATATGTAATATAATTAATTAATCTGTAATATCAACGTTATTATTTAGAGCTTTTTAAATGATAAATTAATATAAAAATTGCTATATATTTTTATATTATATAAATACGAATATATCAATATACATATGAATTTATTGGATAAATTCATATATATTTTGATTGATAAAAATCAATCAGCATAAAATTTCGATTGTCCGGCTATTTTTATGCACATTTGGGACAATGAGCACCTTTGATACTATACGCAAACGTCATGGACCAGCTGCGTTATTGTGTACAAGATAATTAAAAATAAAATTTTGATTGCCCAACTGTTGTTCATACAATTTTTGGGACAATGAGCATCTTTGACTAATTTTATATTATTTTTGATATTAACTTATCAAACTTTATGTATTCAATGATTGTTTTATAACAATTTAATATTAATTGTTAATGATAAAGGGAAAATTAATTGTTGATGTTTAATAGAATTATAAATGGACTGTTCACTCATTAGGATTGTTTACAATTAGGAGATTATGAAAAAGATTATTTTATTAAAATTGAAATTTTCGATAACGAATGTTATCATCATCAGAAACAAAATTACATTACAAAAATAATGGAATTTATTTTTTTAATAAATAAATAATATAATTATATTAAAATATTAACATACTTTAATATACTTTCTAATTTAAATGATCATGATAGGTGCTAATGAATATAAACACCTATTTTGTCGGTTTATTATCCACTCATTAAAATATGTATTTAATTACGATCTTCTAAATTACTCTTTGTGCCTTAATGTGATGGCATTTGTAATTCCGCATATGACGCTGAGTTGCATTAATGTTTATTAATTTATTCATTTCAAAGCCAGATCAAATAAAACGATGGAAGCAGTTACAGAAATACAAGCAAAAGTTACAGAGTGATATCAATGATTTCAAACAGCAAATCTACATAAACAGTAAATCTGTTACAGGTGAAGCAATGGAAAATGATAGCTGTCCACTCCCAGAAAACATGAGTATGATCAGTATGGACAATCAACTTTACTCATCCGCAATCGCTCGTATTGATTCAATGTTACTGCAAGCTGAATTAAGCATGTTCCCTGACATGCAATCCGCTGATATTATGCAGGCTTCTGAAAAAATTATCGGTGATGACGTCTCAGCGGACCATAGCGATGAACACTCTATCAATAGTAGCACTACAACTGAAGACGAGGTAAATGAAAATCCTGATATTGATCCTAATCAGATTATCACCAGTAGAATATAGATTGAGCTTTTATTTTTTAATATGAAAAATAAATACTTTTGCTTAGTGATATAAAATATAACCGTTGGCGTTTGTTATTTATGTTAAAAAATATTTAGTTTCATTTGAATATTTTGTGATTATTCTGAATCAAAAATAAATTATTTAATTTCGGCAAAAATGGTAATGATTTTTCTTTGCTTTTACATACTAAAAGTTGTTGGCGAGTTGCCGGCGATAAAACTAAATTAGACAAAATATTAATCGAAAATCAATTAATATTAATTAATAAATATAATAAATATTAATATTAATTAATATTTATCCATTTTCATTATTTGCTTTTATTCAACTAGAAATAAAAGCGTAGGAAAATATAAAAATAAAGGTATCTCAAAAATAAATTTTACAATTTTCAGTTATGCTTTAATAAAATGTGTGTGATTCTTCCAGGTCAAAAATTAATTTATAATTTAGACAAAAATGTAAAGAATATGTTTTAAATCACTAGACACCTTCCAGTTTAAAATATTTGATAACGTACTCTCGTATCTTACTTTAGTTCACAATATTTTGTTTAATATCGTCGTATATACATTGTTAAAGAATTTGGTTTTTGTCGATGGAATCGTAATCAGATGAAGTTCTTATTAAATCATTAATTAAGACATTAATCATTAAGACATATAATATATGTTTATATTATATAATTATAATAAACTTGAATCTTGAATTTCAAGAATTGACTATTTTATCAGACAATTTTAATAAAGAATTTTAATCAGAAATATAGCATTAAATAACATTAAATTTATGAACTACAAACAGGTTTTGTCAAAAACAAAATGAATTTACAAACATAATTTAAATGCATCCGGCGCTATTGATGATAAAATGTGCGAAAAAAATTAAAAAAAATAAAAAAATTAAATGCTTTTTCTAAACAAACATCTTATGAACATTAATATTTATATACAAAATTAATTAAACTACATATCTCCTAGGTATTTATTTGACAAATTTGTTCAGATTGAATGAACAAAATATCGTATTCTGATGATATGACAAAGATTTAAAATATATTCATTTTTAATTTAATTATTTGGTTTAATAAGTAATTTCGCAAATGATGATACCATTCCACGTAAATTTTTAGTAATCATATAAGCCCGACGCGAAAGAATGACGAATGCCATTTCGTCATCACTATGACTCATCAGTGCCATTTCCCTCCCACTGCTGGATGCAGAGGAGAACTAGCAGACGACTAGCAGATGTTACTAGAGATTTTCTAGCACATCATCCATTTTATTCATTCGTGGATTGCCGTCTGCTAGTCCTTAATTATTATTGAGTCATTTTATTTATTAAAATTCATTAATAATTCATTTCATAAATTATCGCAAAATAGACAATGAAGCATTTCTAACTAGCCATTAAATTCACTGGCCATTATATTAATGGCCAGTTAATATAATTTTATATATTTATATAATTTTAATATAATATAATATATAATATATATAATATTATAATATTTAATATTTGATATATATAACTTTAATATAATTTTTAACCATTGTAATGTGCAACAATGGGATATACGAATGGGATGATACTAGATAAAAAATATCTAGTATTTTAAATTACTTAAATTATTTATTATTTATTACTTAAATTATTTTATTACTAGTATTTTAAATTATTAAATTACTAGTAAATATCTAGTATTTTTCAACAATGGGATGTATTCCATTGAAAAAATTAATTTTTTAACAAGCCCAATTGATCGCTAAGCTAAGTAATCGTTCACTTTTTACAAGCCCAATTTATTTTAAGCCAAGTACTCCACAAAAACTGGGCGAAGAAATTATAGTTAAAGTAATGGCACGACATTAATGTACTGAAGAACACGATACGTAAAATAGTTTTCACGTGGTTATTTCATTTTAAAACGATTTCGAATTCATTAAATGTAAGAAAAGATTATTTTACACTACTCTACTATGTAAATTAACAATCTAGACAACGTTTCGCTAAAATGTGATTTATAAAAATTCATTTAAGAATAAATTTATGGATTCGTATTTCTTAAATCTTCATAAATTCTATGAAGGGCGAATAATTTACGAAAAGCCGGAATTCGTTCTCAAAGTTTCTAAACACAAAGTTTCTGAAACATGTTCGCAAAGTCAAACGAATAAAATATTAGGGAGTTGCAGTTCGAAGTAGCTTAAGACTTGAAATGCTGCATACTGCTTTAACTGGCAATCACCAATCTCTTATTGAATATGCTTGCATTTCTTAATGACGGGCTGTGTGAAAAAGTAAGCTCAGAGGCCAGTGGGAAATCGAAAAATTTTCAGAGTACTTAAAGCGTTTCCGGTTTTGCCGCATCGAGACATGGGTTTATCTAACATCAATAAATTGACATAATTTAATAATTGTAATTATCAATTTAAAAATTACTTTTTTAATTTATAGGAACCAAGAAAAATCAAACATGAAAAAGATTGTTCAATACTTCACTGGCAACTAACATCATCTGGACATTTTTTACTGATAACGATGGCAGTTGCCATTGAAATATTGAATAATCGTTATATTTGATTTTCCTTGAATATTTGTAATGCTTTTAAATGCACATTAAAACCACTTTCTGTCTATATGAATAAAATACTTAAAGTAATTAAAGCACATTTTAAAAAATATTGCAAGGTAATCGAAATTAATACTGGTATAAAACACTATTTCAGTATTAATTCTACAAAAGAATTTTTAGAACAGACAAAAGGAATAAATTTTCAAAATATAAATACATACGATTTTAGTACGCTTTATACAAATCTAGATTTAGTAGATATTAAAGAAGCGTTAGTAAAATTAATTAATCTTATATTCGGAAAAAGATATACATATATATGTTATAATAATTATAACGCCTATCTAACAAAAATTAAACCATCAAGTAAATATAAATATATGGATAAAATTGAATTAATAGAATCCTTAAATATTTTGATAAATCAAAATTATTTAAAAGTAGGGACATCTATATTTAGACAAGTAAAAGGTGTTCCAATGGGTGGTAATAGTAGCCCAATTATAGCTGACTTGTTTATTTTATATAAATCAACACAATACTAAATATAATACATAAATAATGAAATTAAAAGAATCGCCATACTGTAATGATATTGGCTTTCTATAGGAGGTAATAGTAGACTAATGATAAATGACTTATTTTTAAGCTTTATAGAATATGAATTTGTTCATAATAATGTAAAAAGGGTCTAAACTATTTTTACAAATCAGGATTTAGAATCTATAACGTCTATCAAATATATATAGATATGTATACAAATAGGTAGGTATATAAAATTTAACCAAGCTAAAATTTAAGCAAGGATCCCAAGCTGTGGTTCAAATAACCTTATTGATAATTTCATCAAATATATACTTAGTTGTTGCACCTGCCCTGGAACACACAATGGTTTACTCATAAATAAATCAATATGTTCTCCTCGCAAGGGAGCATAAACACCAGGCAGCATTCTATATCTTCATCAGACGAAAAAAATAGAACCGAATTATTCTCGCAATATTCAAAGTCGCTACGTACGCCCAGTAATCCTATGTGTGACGACAAACTTCAACAACGGTGTACGCGTTTCGCTCTAACGGAGCTCATCAGTAACGTGACTTTAATAATCATCCATAGGCACCTTAACACATGCTTAAACAGTGTTTAAAGCTCGAAAAACAGAACTACCCTTAATCTAAATCATCAGAGAGAATTTAGTCGTCACAAAGTTTGTCGCCACACGTAGGATAACTAGGTGTACGTAGCGACTTTGAATATTGCGAGAATAATTTGGTTCTATTTCTTGGTTCGATGAGCATATATAGAATGCTCCCTGGTGTTTATGTCTCCTTGTGGGGAATACATATATATAGTAGCATTATAATAGCTGACTTATTTTTAAGTTTTTGTAGTATATGAATTTGTTGATACTTTGTAAAAATAAATATAATTTATATAAATATATAAAATATATGTTTCCATACATTGATGCTATATGGGTAGTTTACTCGAGAATTTTTATTCATTAAGTTACCAATTTTATCCAGGTAGCCTAATTCTTCAAAATTGCCATTGATATGTTATGATATTGGCTTTCTTCTAAATCATTTAAATAATTTAATAGATGAATATTTTTAGTTATGTTACTATAACGAAGGCATATATCTAGATATGGACTATATGTAAAACTACATAGAGTAGTTTTTAACTACTATATATATTAAAACTACCTTTAAATTATATTTTAAAGATACGTATTTAAATTGACAAGAAACATATTTTTGCATTAGAATACCATATAATATTAAATATAATATTCAATAATATTATATATTAATATCATATAATATTATTTAATATTATAATATTAAATATAACACATTAAATAATATTATATAATATTATAATATTAAACACAAAAATTGAATGAATTAAGTTTAAAAATTTCCACAATTTGTAATGATACTGGCTTTCTTTATATTATTGGCTTTCTTTCGATATTTGCATTATTTTAATTTATAAATGATATAAAATAAGTATACTCACTTAGCTGATCTGATATATTATGTAACTTAATATTTTGTATTAGAATAAGGTACACTAGACAATCAAATTTCATCAGAGGAAATGCGTAATTAGCGCGTATTTGACCCCGCTGTTATGCGGGGTCAAAGAATATGGCCCAACCCTGATAGCATAGTAGTTTATCCTAATGATATCTAATTCTTATTCTGATAAATCGTTTGTTATCTATTAGTCAATTTATTGACTTTTATTTTAAATTTTTATTTAAAATTTTATTTAGCATTATTTTTAATTTATAAATAATATAAAATACATAGACACTGTTAGCGTCACTGTATCTAATAATGTAACAGAATCTATATCATCTTTAATGAGGTGCTAAATAACGAATGATAAATTGTATCGTCATTTTTACAAATAATCAGAATTCTAATAGTTTTGTAGTTTTTACATACATGAAAATGCTATTCGCCAACGGGTCTTCAATTTTCGATCATATAAAATATAGTGTGAAGGGACGATACGCAGCGGATGGACGAGTTAAACAATGTGGTGAGGAAAGTTAAACAATGTGGTTGTCAATATTAGTCAATTATTAGTCAATTCATAAAAACTGAATTTTATTTTAAATTTTAACAATAAATTTTATCGTTATTTTTACAAATGATCAAAATTTTAATATTATTTTAATTAATAATAAACAATTATTTTAGCTATTTACAGAAATGAAAATGCTATTAGCCAATGGATCTTCAATTTTTTATCATGATCTTTATTTCTGTTGTAAAAATATGACAGTTTATTGAAGGGTAGTAGTTCCTTCTGATTACCTCTAATCTTTATTCTGATACATCGTCTGTTATTTATTAGTCAATTACTAAAAGTTGATTTTTATGTTAATTTTCAATTATAATTATTTTTAATTATTTAATATTTTTTTATTTTTTTTATATATTACATTGACATATGTTCCCGCAAATGGGCCTTAATTAGAACTTTGAATAATAATCTTTTCAAAAAAAACAATCCATTTCAATCAATTTAAAACGTATTCTGTTCAATATCTCGAATTAATAATTTCAAATCATTAATTCTAATGATTTAAATGTAAATCCAACATATGAACGTAGTGAGTTGAGTTTAGAAACAATTATTACAAGTCACTGTTCTATAATGGATAAAAAGGGTATAAAGGTTGAATTAGATAATAAAACTATACCTATATTATATTGGAATCCAAAATTACATAAAAATCCAATAAAACCTAGGTTCATATGTAGTGCGTTTAAATGTACATTAAAACCACTTCCTGTCCATATGAATAAAATACTTAAAGTAATTAAAGCACATTTAAAAAAAATGCAAGGTAATCGAAATTAATACTGGCATAAAACACTATTTCAGTATTAATTCTACAAAAGAATTTTTAGAACAGACAAACGGAATAAATTTTCAAAATATAAATACATACGATTTTAGTAAGCTTTATACACATTTAGATTTAGAAGATATCAAAGATGCATTAGAAAAATTAATTAATTTTATATTCGAAAAAAGATATACATATATATGTTATAATAATTATAACGCTTATCTAACAAAAATTAAACCATTAAATAAATATAAATATATGGATAAAATTGAATTAATAGAATCCTTAAATATTTTGATAAATCAAAATTATTTAAAAGTAGGGACATCTATATTTAGATAATTAAAAGGTGTTCCAATGGGTGGTAATAGTAGCCCAATTATATCTGACTTGTTTTTAAGCTTTATAGAATATGAATTTGTTCATAACTGTGTAAAAACTAAATCTAAACAATATAAATATATGAAATATATGTTTCGATACATTGATGATATATGTGTATTTAATTCTAATAATTTTTATTCAATTAGTGAGCACATTTATCCAGAAAGCCTTATTCTTAACAAAACCAATATTAATGATAAAGAAGGTGTATATCTAGATATGAACATTAAATTAACATTAACTAAAACTACTATTAATTTATATCGTAAAGATGACATATTTAAATTTACAAGAAACATATTTTTGCATGAGCATTCATGCATACCATATAATATAAAATGTAATACATTAAATAATGAAATTTTAAGAATTGCAACAATATGTAATGATATTTGCTTTCTTCAAAATCATTTAAATAATTTAATAGATACATATTTTAAACTAGGTTACTATAAAAATAACATCAAGCAGAAAATAGTAAAATATATAAATCAACACAATAATATAAAGAATAAATTTAAACTCTTAAGTGGCAAATTTTTATGGATGGATAATAAATAATATACTTTGTATTAGAATAAGATACTAGATAGTTATTTCAGAGGAAATACATCATTAGCGTGTATTTGGCTCCGCTGCTATGCTGGGTAGAGGAGTTAGGGGCCGAAACCTGATAGCATAGCAGTTCCTCTTGATGACCTCTAATTCTTATTCTGATACAACGTCTGTTATTTATTAGTCAATTCATAAAAATGACGTTTATTTTAAATTTCATTTTTTTAACTTGATTTAAAATTATAGAAAATCTAAAAACAATTATTAATTTTATTATTTAATTATTAAATTTTGATTTAGCATTATTATGTTTTGTTTATTTTATAATTATATTAAATACGTAGACTCAGTTAGCTGATTTAATCTGTTTAATATCTCGGCAACTTGTTCGATAATTTCTTAGACTGGCTGAACACATCCTTGCCAATAGGATACTTATTTTTGTACGTAGCCACGTAATATATGATACATAATCCCACTTTCGCTTAACAGCCATTTTCCTTTCTATAGCCCTTAAACATATATTGGGTACGGTTCCTGTGGCACCAGAGTCAGCCCATATTAATGGACAGAATCCAATGTGTTCAATTTTCAAGATACGCAGGATCATGGTTATTGGATATGCAGACATCTAAAAATGTTCTCTCCAGCCTCTCTCCAAAAAGTCTATTACAAACAATATCTGCCCTGGCATATTTTTGTCTAGTAGTTGTCGAATTTTCAAAAACAGTCATTTCATCTACTGGTTGCAATGATGGCTCAGTATACACTCCCCAACAACACTCACTCATTGTTTTAAACAAAAAATCACGAACCTCATTGTGTTGAATGAAATTGAGTGGTCCACTTTTGCACGTGAGAGCATGATTTGTTATTAGGTGTTGCTTACATCTGCACTGCTTAGGCAAGTTCATAGTAGTCAAGTTGTAGCGAGAGCACAATGCATCTTTAAATTCTTGAATGGACATGTGAAACTCTTGAGATACAGGCTTACACGTTAACCAATTAGATGCTCCCTTCAAAGATGCATATTGCGAATCCTTTTTCATTTTATATGGATCAGCTTCCATTATCTTGTTTAGACTACTTTTTTAAATTTAGTTTTTCTGACAAAGTCTTGATCGTTAAAGCTTCTATATTTTCGTCATTTATATTACAGAGCATAGCATGATGAACGATATTGATAGACAACATATGTTGACGTTTTCGAATTCCAATTCCACCAAAAGCCGTAGATATTGAACAAACATTCCGAATGATATAATCTATTTCAACATCAAATAATGATTGTATCATCCCAGTCTTTATGACATCTTCGAGCGGAGTATACCATTCCCATTTACATTCCGTACTGCGACATAAATGAGTCCATTTTGATTGTACTCTGATGCAATAAGCAGCATAACAAATAATTTTGACTGGTTCGGATTGATGAAATATCCATAATGTGGACCTATTGATCTAAGTAGGTTCCAAACGATTTCGAGGTCTTCTATTTTCCCGACGAATGTTGAATCATCTGCATACAAAAAAATTATATGGGGGTATCTGACTTTGAATTCGATTTATTAAGGCCAAAAATGTAATGAAAAATGCTGGCATTGCAAGTGGATCACCTTGCGTAAATCCTTCGCAGGATTTTAGGTTTCTTCCTTGTCCAACTAACACTGTATCGTCATAATATGTATTCAAGAGAACCTGTGATAGAGCTTGAGATATCATATCAACATTCGCCAACATGGCACGTCTATTAGCCATGTTGAATGCGTTCTTGGCATCAACTGATAAAACGCCATATTCTTCATTGGAATAAAAATAGTTTGAAATTGAATGTATAGCAAGCATAACTTATAGCACCGCACTGACCAGCACACGATTGAATGTTGCTTACATCTGCTTGTAAATCTTTATGTGCTACCATTATAATAGCCTTATCGATTATTCTACGAGTAATTTTACCCACTCCAATAGGCCTAATTCCTGGGTTTTTGTTAAGAACAATATGCGACTAACGACATAAGCTTCCAATGTTTTTCGGAGGCATATGTTCACTAGCTATACGGATAACAAACATCGCGATGGCATCAGCCAATTTTGTGGAAAAGCATCCAAATGATGTAAGCAGATAACAAAAATCAGCTGCAGTAATATCAGGAGGACCTGTACTCCCATGAGTTTTTTGGCTGCCTGAACTATCATGATTCCGTCGATTCTTAAATATATGGATAGGTGATGTTTTCCACGATTTTTGATCGATACGGTCAATTTCATATCATTTCTCACAGGTTTCGGACTTGGATGTAGCTTTCTTAAATGATCCAAGACTACTGGTCCCTCGTATTTATCATCAAACTTAAAAACTATTTTCAATCGATCCTTGACTTTACACTATGATAGCAGCGCCTATTTTACCAGATTTCATTAGTCTCGAGAAAGTTTTTAATTTGTCCTGTGGCGTTGTTGTTCTCACTCTGCATTGTTGAGACGCTTTTATTTGCAAGATCTTTGCTTCTTCAAATAATTCCCTGAATTTGCCTGATTTCCAAAGATCAGGAATTTCCTTTGAAGTGTTCTGCAGATTAAATTTGTTTTCGGCTCATTATTCTCTGCGGCAAAGTTTGACTAATGGCAATGATTTTTTAAAGAGCAATGTCCTGTCCAGTAAGTCCTTTTGCAATCACTATGTATTTAGATGTAATCAGTTAAATAAAAGTTTTACTTGCCTCACAGTGAGGGAGTAAAATGAGGTTGGGACGCCATGAAATGACATCAATGTACATTGTTTCGATCTATTGTTTATATATCTTGATCAATTTCATTATTGACAGTTAGAATTCCTCCTTTAATTAAAACATTATTTATTGTCCCTGAAATTTGAGGATCATCCGAATTAACTTTTTTTTCACATTCGTAATCTTCTACTAACGGCGAGATCTTCATTTGCAGTGTAACACTGTTTTGACATTCAAGGGCAAAACAGTTGGTACAAGGTATGTTACTTTTTGCACAACGATATCCCTTATATGTGGCAGCCTTACCATTGTATAAACAACATTTGCTCACAGTAGTCGGTTTGCCTCTAGTCATTCCAAATTCGTGCACTCTCAGGCCACGATAGCTGGTGCGATTTTAGTTCTGCTTGAAACTTGTGGCTTTGTGTATATTATCTCTCAAATAGTTTAGATCTGCTCAAAACTTGTGGCTTCGTGTATATTATTGTATATAGAATATCACTTAGTTTTTTATGTCGAGCGTACGACTTCCATTGAAGTAGGTTGTGGTGGTTCGTATGTTGTCGGAATTCGTAGATTGTCGTTGATCGTAGGTTGTCGTTGATGTTATCAGTCCAGTGTATCTTATTATTGTGTATTTTATCTTGTGTATTTTATTGTAATAGTTATAACCAAGATACTTTTAATTTTATTATTTAATTACAAAATTATTATTGAACTATGAATAAAAGAAATAAATTGTCCAAAACGTCCTTAACTGTAATTCTGTCAAAATGACATTTTGAATGCTGCTTAGTTTTGGGGCACTTAAAGTAAATAATTACCGACAATTAAACCATGTAATTTAAGGAGAAACTAAAAATAGCATTTAGATATCATAAGAATAATTATAAATTGATATGATTTTTTATAAATCGAAAATGTACAAATTGTTGCCAAATTATATTATTAATTATTCTCTTGTAGATCAAAAGATACCGAGTGAGCCAACGAATGCTGATACGAGATTTTGTTTTAAAACATTCTCCATGTGGAAGTTTGGTTTTAGAAGTTATTTTGCGAGCCATCCATTGAATTAGCTTGTGCGTGTAGTCCTAATCCTCTAGATGTTGAAAAAATTATGAGTATGAATGCTTCTCGATCAATTTCAGCAATATATTTATTTACTCTTAAGATTTACAAAGTAAGAATTTAAAAATTCAATTTTTATGAATTGATCAATGAATAATGTACGATGTATCATAATAAAGATTAGATGTTATCTGGTTCACAAGACACTAATAATATGTAGTAGAACAAATCAGATCAGTTAACCTAGTCTACGTATTTTGTACAATAAATTTGAAATAAGTATTTCAATCTTAGGATTTTCTATAATTTAAATTTATAAATAAGAATTTTTTTAGAAATTAATTTTTATGAATTGACTAATAAATAATATACGACCCTTAATAATAAATAAATAATATTACTGTTATCAGTTTTCGAACCCTATTCCTCAAATATTAAATTTGACTAAATCAACGTTCAAAGATAAATAATAAATAAGCCCGTTCCCATCTAAATACAAAAAACATGTCGGCATTGATGAGCCCGACCCCTAAGCTCATCCCCTTCTAAATTCACTAATCGTGTCGGCATTGTCGCATTCGCCCGTCACCCCTCGTCTCTTCGCAAAATCATTCCCCCTTTTAATCCTTTCTCTTTTGAATTACTCACTTGTCGTTCTTCTAGCCCGATCACTCTGGATTGTGCCATTGTATAACATACTGGTTCAAACTGTTCTTTGTCCTCCATCCCTTCACTCATTCTTGGCGACTTCAACATCCGACTCAAACGCCCCTCTTCCACCGATTCCATCCGGTTCATCAACATTATATCCAACTACAATTACAAAGTCATCTCAACTGCCCCCAAACGTATCCTCGACAGAACACTAGACATCATAGCTGTCCCCGATCGTTTTGCTGCCCTCACCTCACTGTACATCACCGATACTGGTCTATCCGATCATTTTCTCGTCACACTTGATCTCACTTTCAAAAACTCCTAGGACGAAAACTCCTACCTACTCTTTTTAAGCTTTTAGAATGTCTCATACTAATACAGATCAATGTGTATTTCTCTCTTCATCCAATCTGTACCCTCCTTTCCAATTCGCTTTACGCTCTAATCACTCGACATAAATCGCATGCATAAAAGTATACAACGACTTACTCATTTCTCGATAAAAGGCTCTGTATAGTGTTCTCATCTCCCTCGACCTCTCCTCCGCCTTCGACATTGTCGACCACTCCGTCCTCCTTTCTCGCCTTCGTAATGATTACAGTTTTTCTTCCTCCTCCGTAGCATGGTTTGCCTCATATCTATTCATCCGTTCCTTTCGCGTCTGTTCTAATTCATCATCCTCCCCTCCTATCCCTATTTTAGAGGTCCCACAAGGTTCAGTCCCAGGTCCCCTGCTTTTCTCTCTTCTGCTTGGCGATCTCTCTCCGTTTATCAAACCTTACTCCTTTAACGTCATGCAATACGCCGATGACATCCTCATCTATGTGCATGCATCCGCACATCGCATACACGATATTGGCATTATTGTATCCAACTGTATTTCTTCTATCTACAAACGTATCTCCGATCTCCATCTTGTTCTAAACCCAGACAAGTCCAAAATAATATGGATCCTGCCTGTAAACCAAACATATCTCCTCCCATTGTATATTTTGCCTCATCGATCATCCCCATAGTACCCAATCTCATTTTCTTAGGCTTCCATTTCGATGATCACCTTTCCCTTAAACCCTTCGTCCGTGACAAGGTTCGCTTGTCTAACTTAATTCTCCGTGACATCCGCAGTATCCGCCCCCTTACCGACTTTCGTTCCTGAATGTATCTTCTTTCATCGCTTCTTTTCCCTAAAATCGATTGCTGCATCAGCCTTTTCGCCAATTCTCCAAAATCCATCATCCTACCCCTACAACGAATAATCAACTCTGCCGTTCGAGTACTCTTTCGTCTCCGTCGCTTCGACCACACATCCACATATCTTGCCCAACTCTCCTGGCCCACCATCCACATCCGCATCAAACTCCGCCTTCTTATCGTAACTTTTCGTCTCATCGCTGTCGGCTCCCCATCGTTCATCAACCTCCCTTTCTTAGACGACACTCGCTTCACCTCTCTCTATCACTGCGTTTCGTCATTCCCTCTTCACGTTCCCAATTACTCCAACAACTATGGTTTTCGATCCTTCCTCGTCGCTGCCCCACTCGCCTGGAATCAGCTCTCTCGACGTTCACCGCGCTACCTCCTTTATTAAATTCAAATTTCCGCCTTCGTACCCACTTTCTCGACACATGATTTAGATCCTTTACTTCGTGGTTATGTAAGCGTGCATCGGAACGCATTGGCCACGTAAAAATAAATATATTTTTAAGATGTTATACAATTAATATTTATTTCAAGTTAAAATTCAAAATTGAAATTTTAAATAAAAGTTAATTTTTATAAATTGCCTGATTTATTCTGATACATACGAATAATTAATAATAAATTGTTATAAGATTTTATATAAGTTATATCAAGTTAAAATAAAAAATTGAAATTTAAAATAGAAACCAATTTCTATGAATTATCTAATAAATAATATAGGATTAATAAGAATAATGATTATAGGTCATTAGTAGGAGTCTGCAATGTTATTAGGTTTTGACCCTAATAACCTAGTAGTCATATTTCACTTGACATTTAATATTTCAATTGGCAGTTTATATCTATTTGTAATAATATTTGATGGTTTATATATTTTAATCTAAAAATTTTTTTAATTTAAATTTATAAATTTAATAAATAATTTATAAATAATAGAAAATTTTATAAGATTTTGTATCATCGATATTAATATAAAGATAGAATTTAAAATAAAAGTCATTTTTTATGATATGACTAATAAATAACAGACGTTGTATCAGAATAAGGATAAGATGTCATCAGGAGATACTGCTAAGTTATCTAGTTTCGGACCCTATTCCTCGACCCCACATAGCAGGGGGCCAAACACGTTCTAATGACGTATTTCATCAAGTATTCCAATACAGATATTATTCTATTAGAGATTACCAAACATGAAAATGACTTTTCACTCTTGTTAGTGAAAGTGGGTTTTACGGTAAAAAATTTCAAGGTCGAAGCATAAACATTGAATGACTAACTTGAGCTGCCTTAGTGCGCTGGCTGCGGATCATCTCAAAAGTTGAGTATAAAGAATTAGATGGCTCATTATTAATAATTGCTTTTAAGCCTGTTTAAGAGAGCAGGTAGTGAAAGCAGATACATTCAAAACACCGACAAAGATTGCGCATTTCAATTTACGATAAAGAAGAAACAAATGGCTGCTATATATTATAAATTTGAGTGACCATAGCGTGAGCAAATTTCAAACAAATCTAAGCTTCTATTTACATTCAAATAATGGTATTAGCTGTTTAAATCTCGATTGTTAAATCGTTGTAAGTTAATCTTTTCATTATACTTTGGTATTTAGCTGTAACTTTATTCATTTTGAATGTTCAAAAATGATCAAAGGTCTCACTAGTCAACACGCTTATTACCCAAAAAGTTCAATTTTCGCATTTACATCAAGTATTGAGGAAAAACTATTAGCAATTAAGGTTTACAATAACCAATTTTCATATGACTACTAGGTTTTAAGCCAGGAACTTTTTATCTTGTAGCATTAATTTATGTTGTTCTTGATGGTAATTTTGTTTAACAAAAGTCCTTTGCCGATTTTAGAAATTTTAAATTCATTAAGACATTAATTTTAACCAGCAAATATTTGGATTAGTGTTGCATTAAATTACATTGTCCAAGTATGTCAATCAAATTCCATAATTTTGAACTTTAAGTCTTTCTTAAAATGGTCAATTACCGACACAAAACGTCTTCTGAATTGTTAAATCCTTAAAAAGTTAAAATGTCACCAAAATAGTCCTTAATCTGAAAAGGCAGTTTAAACTACTCTGTTAAATGCATCATGACCTCGATATGACAATTCATTGCATACGAAATAAATCCTGCAAAATTGTTCATGTACCAGTATTATGCATTATAATACAAAGTGATTACTCAAAACCCTTCTGGCCGTTACTAATTGAGGAACATGACTCAAAACGTTTCCGACTTACTCTTTAAACTTTATTCAACTCGATAATATTATCAATAGTAATTTACAAACTGCATGGTCAGGAACAAAAGCTTTCAGTAATGTTGCTGTAATGTATGCTGCCACGCTGTTTCTATGAGAAACGCTCAAGCTTACATAACCCCATGCCCTATATCAAATAGTGAATATTGACATTCTTGTCAGCAGTCTTGACGAGATTTTCTGAGTTTAAAAATGTTGCTATAGAAACATACACCCTTTACATATTATGGATTCTTGGATTTTCTAGTACATTCGTTAGATTTTGTTTTGATAAAGTTATCCTGTACAAAATTGCTTATAATCAACGGCTTATTTGTAAGTTTAATAAATTTTTAAACAAAAATATTTTGTTTTATAAAATATCTGTCGAGCACTTCAATAGAAATACTGAGGTTTTAATAAAGTTGTACTTTGATATTTTCAACTAAGGCTTTTTCAACAAATGCGGTTAATCAATCTTAGAATGGCTAAAATGACACATTCATTACAAATCCTGAGGACGTATAAATTTGTCGTGTTTTTTTGTAACCAAAAACACTACACATATTTTTCAAAATTATCGAATTACTAGATTTATAGATTTATTGATTAACATTAAAAAATTCAGTTGAAATCTAAAATTTTCAGTTTAAAAGATTAGATCAAATTTAAAACGTGAATATTTAATATGTCTAGTAGGCGTTGGCGTATATCCGGTGAATGGATGCCAGCAAGAAATGTAAGGAGCAGGAACATATCTTGATGCTCCTTTGCAATAACTGCTGTAAACTAGTATTCCTTTGCTATTGCGTGAAGACAGTGCTTTGAGAGACAATAAATGAGTGCTTGAGGGTGTAGATTACGAATTCGTAATCGATTGAGTCGCTGAATATGTCAAATACGTTTAGCGATACGTAGATAAAGCTTTGCTGCATCAGTCACCTACTCAAATGCCGATAGAGATACCATAAAACGTTTATAGCAGTGACGTCAGATAACTTCGGAATTCGATTATCCCGGTTATGAAAAAATTGATTTATTTTTACATAGAATGCGTTACGGCGCACGCGTACATGGCCACAACAACAAAAACAAAAATCTAAATTGTGTCGAGGAGGTGGGTACGGAAGCGGCATTTGAATGTAATAAAGGAGGAAGCGCGGCGGACGTCGAGAAGAAGCTGATTCCAAGAGAGTGGGGCGGCGACGAGGAAGGATCGGAGACCGTAGTTGTTAAAGTAATTAGGAACATTGAGTAAGAGGGAGTGACGGAACGCAGTGATAGAGAGAGGTGAGGCGAGTGTCGTCTAAGAAGGGGAGGTTGATGAACGTTGGAGAGCCGACAGCGATGAGACAGAAAGTGACGAGAAGGCCGAGTTGGATGCGGATGTGGAAAATGCATGTGTGGTCAAAGCGACGAAGACATAGGAGCACTCGAACGACGGAGTTGATGATGCGTTGAAGGGGTAGGATGATGGATTTTGGAGAATTGGCGAAAAGGCTGAGGCAGTAATCGATTTTAGGGAAGAGAAGAAATGAAATAAGATACATACAATAACGAAAGTCGATAAAGGGGCGGATTATCACGGACGAAGAGTTTAATGGAAAGGTGATCATTGAAATGGAAGCCTAAGAAAGTGAGATTATAGACGATGAAGATGATTAATGAGGCAAAAGATACAGGGGGAGATATATGCTAGGTTGACGGGGGAAAATTCACAGTATTTTGGTCTTGTCGGGGTTTAAAACGAGTCGAAGATGGGAGAGACGTTTGTAGATAGAAGAAAGACGGTTGGATCCAGAAATGACGATATCGTGTATGCGATGGGCGGATACATGAGCATAGATGATGATGTCGTCGGCGTGTTGTATGATGTTAAAGGAGTAAGGTTTGATAAACAGAGAGATATCGCCAAGTTGAAGAAGGAAAATCAGGGGACCTAAGACTGAACCTTGCGATACCCCGCAGAAAATAAGGATGGGAGGGAATGATGATGAATTTGAACAGTTTCAAAAAGAACGGTCGGATAGATATGAGACAAACCATGCTACGGAGGAGGAAGAAGAAAAGCAGTAATCATAACAGAAGCGAGAAGGGGCGAAGTTCGGATAGTGTAGTAATTACAGGGTTGTTTGTTATTAAAGACGTTTTAAGCCTTTTGTATTTGCTTTTGTTATATTGGGTAGTGGTCCTTTTGTTTCCATACTTATTAATGAATGCAGACAATTTCGAAGAAGTCAGTTTTATAGTGTCACCTTCCTATATTAAGCAAGAGTGGTACTTTTTCCTTGCTTATTGCACTTTGCGTGCAATCCCATCCAAGTTGGGGATTTAGTGTTGATATTCTTATCGGTGTTGATTATGTTGTTTTTAGGTTTGGTGGGGGTGCTTCTGTGTATCGAGTTATTTGGGAGGGGGTTGATTGTATAAGCGCTTGTTAGTGGAATGGGTTTCCGTGTTTCTTTTGTTGGCATGGTTAGCTAGTTGGTCAGCTGAGACCCGTATGATATATTAAGCCAGGGGTTTACGGTAGCATATTTCTTGGTTTTAATGAGTATGTTTTCAATTCTGGTTGTAAATGTGGAGAGCGAGCGGTATTAGTTTTATATGTGGCAGTGAAGCCTGGCTTTGGTGTTGATAATCCTGGGTTATTTAACACTACTGGAGCGTAAGACGTTGGGATATGAGTAAAAAGCTTAAGCTTTCTATAAAGGGGTTTAAAGGCGTTTATCGGGGGGGGTATGTGTTAGTATATTTTGGAGAACCTGGGCTGGGCCTGTATGGGGTATTGGTCATATGGTAAGTGGTTATGAAGCTTCTAGGAATTTGGGTCATAAACCCCTCGTGGTTTATGACCATGTGCCATATTGCTGTCATATCTAACGAAAACAGTTTAGCTCTAATACTTTGCATATTAAGAATTGACATTATGTCCATACAATTCTGTCGATACAATTTCAAACAAAATTTGCTACCTCGCCGAAGAATCCTCTCAAAATACTTGATTTATACTTTAGTCATAGGAAACGATAACTGACTAATTGTGACTTGACTAATTCGTTAAATAAAGATTTAAAGAATTGGCGATGCGAGACGAAACAGTTCTTAATGAGAGATGTCGGTTTTCTAGCTTTACGAATGCTTCTATATGTATGTACCATTATCTTGAGACTACGGTGCCAGAATTGTTTGGCACCGTAGTGCCATACAATTCTATCGACAGAATTGTATGGACATTTAATCTCAACATATATCCTGAAGCCAGGGTCGAATTACCTGCACATAAATGATAAAATTTTTGAACATTTAATAATAGGTCACGACTCCAAGAGAATATTTTATCAATATTAGCGTGCAGGTGGTGGTAATTTTCTAATGATTCGAAATAGCTGTAAATCTTAACGTTGTCTGCATAAGCAAGGCATGCACAACTAAAGGTCTGCATAAGAGTATTTATGAAAACGTTGAAAATTAAGGGACTCAAGACAGACCTTTGAGGCACACCTGAACTTATGCTGCGAGATTATGATAAAGTATCTATACCCTAGCACAAAAGTTTCGTTTACTAGAAAAAAATTTATTCAGCCAATAAGATATTTATCAATCTCGTAATTACGTAATGCTTCAATAAATTCGGAACGCGTTCGAACGCCGACTAAAGTCAAAGAGAACAACACGTCGCCCGTAGCTTTTTAGATGACACATCTACCTACGATTCCCTAGATCATAATAAATTTATCAAACACGATCTTCCTTTACAGAAGCCATGTTGGGCCGTAGATAACTGATTAAAACTATAAATGAGATGTAGTGTGTTTGCTAATAATTACGCTCCATGATTTTACTAACATGACTTCTTGAATTTCTCAATATAAACCAGCATTTCGGCGACAAGGAGTTCAGCAGAAACAGTAACATGACCGAAACATGAAATGTAGGTGTGGGCTCACTGCTGATGACGTCCACCCACGCTGATTGTAGTGTACAGTGATGCTGATAGGATTCAAACAACCACACGAGGATAATATCAAACCGACCAATGAAGAATAGCGGTTCGAGTAATCAATATTCACAATATAAAAAGGCAGCTTACGGTTTACTGTCCAGTGAACATTTCGTATAAGACCGGAATAAAAAATCGGTGTGTGGTAGATGCGAATTGCGAATATTAGTTATAGCCCACACCAAATATAGAACACATTAATTGTGTAATTTGGTATATAATATAATAATTTAATTATTAATATATGAAAATTACTAATATATGTAATTTGGTATGCAATCTAATCTCGCCATCGCTGCGTCATTGTCACTAATATCACTCCTTCCAACTCCTTATCTCCACAAGCACGCCTAGACCACGATGTTTCCGCCTTCAGATCCATCCGCTCGTCTATTGTTCCTGCAGATAAACCATCCTTTTTCAAGGACATTTCTCCTGTCGCATTCATCCGTCTAAACAAATCTTCTCAATCTAATCCTTCCCAGCCCCCTCTCCTAAAAATTGTTTTCAAGCATCGCTCTCACGCGTCTTCTGTCCTCTCTCAACGATTCAAACTCATGTCATCTTCAACCACTCAAATTTTCCTCGATCGCGCCCTTTCTGA
The DNA here is from genome assembly GCA_012934845.2 of Pomphorhynchus laevis. Lineage (NCBI taxonomy): Eukaryota > Metazoa > Acanthocephala > Palaeacanthocephala > Echinorhynchida > Pomphorhynchidae > Pomphorhynchus > Pomphorhynchus laevis. The sequence continues at coordinate 45,517 of WNNJ02000595.1, read as the reverse complement.
AAATCGCTCAAATCTCTTCAGCCCACATCGAAAAACGCCGTCGCGAGGAAAACGGCGAAACATCACTCTCCATCCGAAACATAGACGGAAATTTTCAAGTTGTCCACACCCGTCCAAAAATTCGATGGCGCTCCATCTCTCCTATGTGTCTTCTCCACTAGACTCTTTCGCCACAACACACGGTTTCCGCCTCGGTCTCCTCAACACTAGATCTATTCTCAATAAATCCGATCTTATCCTCAACCTATTCACCAAGCAATCCATCGATCTCTTCTGCCTCACCGAATCCTGGCACTCAGATTCCGACTACCTTTCCATTCGCCGTCTGCTTTCTGCCGGTTGCTCCCTAGTCGAATCCGCCCGCCCTCTCAGCTCATGTCCTTCTAAATTCTCTAATCATGGCGGCATCGTCGCATTCGCGCGTCACCCGCGTTTCTTCGCAAAATCAATCCCCCTTTCAGTCCTTGCTCTTTTGAATTGCTCACTTGTCGTTATTCTAACCCGATCACTCTAGATCTCGCCATTGTATACCGTCCTGGTTCATCAGCTCCTACAGCCTTATTTTTACCGAACTCGCTGACCTCCTTTCTCATTGTTCTTTGTCCTCAATCCCTTCACTCGTTCTAGGCGACTTCAATATCCGCCTAGACCGCCCCTCTTCCACGGATTCCATCCGGTTCATCAACATTCTATCCAACTACAATTACAAACTAGTCTCCACTGCCCCCACACATATACTTCATGGGGCACTCGACATCATCGCTGTCCCCGATCATTTTGCTGCCTACACCTCACTGTCCATCTCTGATCCTGGTCTATCCGATCACTTTCTTATCACCCTTGATCTCACTCGCAACCACACCCCTCCTCACACACCTACAATCCTACGTCGCCCTTGGAGAAATCTTGACCTCTTCCCTTCTCCGCTCTGCCTTACTCAAATCGTCTCTATCATTACCCACAATAACATATTCATCTCCTCACGATCTAGCCTTTCTTTTCGACTCTGAACTCACATCCACTCTCGATATTCTCTTGCCCTTCAAGTCTCACCCACACCGTAGCTTGTACCGTGCCCCATGGTTTGACATCCAATGCCTACTCTCAAAGCGTCGACTCCGCCATGCTTTTCGAGTCTATCACCGCTCTCTCAGACGCGATTTCCGCTCGATCACTCCGTCTTTCCGTGATTCCTATCTTGCTCTTCGCCGGTCTCATCTCAACCTACTACGTACCAAATGCAACTCCTGGCAGCATAAAATCATCACTTCATTCAACTCTAAGACTCTCTGGCATACTTTTAACTCAATCCTGGCTCGTTCCTCTACGCCGTGCAACATCAATGCTAATGATTATTCGTCATTTCTCCAGACTAAAGTATCCACGCTGCTCTCTCACACCCCCGTCTGCATCCTATCCCACTCTGCCCAGTCTACTCTCATCCTTCCGGAACTTTTTCACCTTCTCTCTGTCTCACCTACAAAAGTATCATCTGTCCTCATGTCCTTGCCCAACAAAACCTCACCTGCCGATCCCCTGCCTACTCACATATTAAAATCTATATGCTCATCGATATCCCCATTTCTCACAACCTTGTTTAACTCGTCCATCCGCAGTCGTATCTTCCCTTCACACTGGAAATCCGCAATCGTTCGTCCCCTCCTTAAGAAACAATCGCTCGACCCCTCCCTTCCTTCTAGCTATCGCCCCATTTCGCTACTCCCTACTCTTTCTAAGCTCTTAGAACGCCTCATCTTAATACAAATCAACACTTATCTCTCCTCATCCAATCTGTACCCTTCTTTCCAATCCGCTTTCCGCTCTAATCACTCGACAGAAATCGCATGCATAAAAGTGTACAACGACTTACTCATTTCTCGAGACAAGGCTCTATATAGTGTTCTCATCTCCCTCGACCTCTCCTCCGCATTCGACATTGTCGACCACTCCGTCCTCCTTTCTCGTCTTCGTTATGATTACGGTTTTACTTCTTCCTACGTAGCATGGTTCGCCTCATATCTATCCGACCGTTCCTTTCGCGTCTGTTCTAATTCATCATCCTCTCATCCCATCCTTATTTTCTGCGGGGTCCAACAAGGTTCAGTCCTAGGTCCCGTGTTTTTCTCTTTTTTGTATGTCGAACTCTCTCAGTTTATCAAACCTTACTTCTTTAACGTCATGCAATACGCCGATGACATTCTAATCTATGCTCATGCACCCGCACATCGCATACACGATATCGGCATTTCTGCCTCCAACTGTCTTTCTTCTATCTACAAACGTCTCTCCAATCTCCATCTCGTTCTAAACCCCGAAAAGTCCAAAATAATGTGGATCCTTCCCCGTAAACCAAACATATCTCCTCCCACTGTATATTTTGCCTCATCGAATCATCCCCATAGTCCACAATCTCACTTTCTTAGGCTTCCATTTCGATGATCACCTTTCCCTTAAACCCTTCGTCCGTGACAAGGTCCGCTCATCTAACTTAATTCTCCGTGACATCGCCGTATCCGCCCCCTTATCGACTTCCGTTCTTGTATGTCTCTTCTTTCATCGCTTCTTTTCCCTAAAATCGATTACTGCCTTAGCCTTTTCGCCAATTCTCCAAAATCCATTATCCTACCCCTACAACGAATAATCAACACCGCCGTTCGAGTGCTCTTTCGTCTCCGTCGCTTCGACCACACATCCACATATTTTGCCCAACTCTCCTGGCCCACCATCCACATCCGCATCAAACTCCGCCTTCTTCTCGTTACTTTTCGTCTTATCGCTGTCGGCTCCCCATCGTTAATCAACCTTGCTTTCTTAGATGATACTCGCCCCACCTCGCTATCGCTTCGTTCCTGTCATACCCTCTTACTTCACGTTCCTAATTACTCCAACAACTACGGTCTCCGATCCTTCCTCGTCGCCGCCTCACTCGCCTGGAATCAACTCCCTCTCGACGTCCGCCGCGCCCCCTCCTTTATCACATTCAAACACCTCCTCCGTTCACACCTTCTCGACACCTGATTCACAGTCTTGTTTTGTTGTGGTCATGTAAGCGTGCGCTGGCACGCATTTGCCACGTTAAAATAAATCCTTTTTTTATAAGCCAAATATAAACCAGCATTTTGGCGACAAGGAGTTCAGCAGAAACAGTAACAGGACCGAAACACGAAATGTATGCGTGGGCTCACTGCTGATTGAAGTGTACAGTGATGCTGATAGGATTCAAACAACCACACGAGGATAATATAAAACCGACCAATGAAGAATATCGGCTCGAGTAAGCAATATTCACAATATTAAAAGGCAGCTTACGGTTTACTATCCATTGAACATTTCGTATAAGACCGGAATAAAAAATCGGTGTGTGGTGGATTCGAATTGCGAATATTAGTTATAGCCCACACCAAATATAGAACACATTAATTGTGTAGTTTGGTATATAAGCCAAATATAAACTAGCATTTCGGCCACAATGAGTTCAGCAGAAACAGAAACAGGACCGAAACACAAAATGTATGCGTGGGATCACTGCTGATGAGGTCCACCCAAGCTGATTCTAGTTTACAGTGACGCTGATAGGATTCAAACAACCATACGAGGATAATATAAAACCGAACAATGAAGATTTGAGATTATCGGTTTTTAATTATAATTGATAAATAATTAATATTTAGTCTAAATATCATTGGTGCTGGTTAATATTTTTGATATAAAATATAAATTAGGATCATCGATTTTAATATAAGGGATGCACAAGATACTAAACTTGAATTAAATCATGACATTGTCGATGAGCAGTATAAAAATGACCATTAATTAAAAGTAGATATCAAATTGTAGGTTGTACCTTCTATTTTTTAATTAGAAATCATTTCTGTAAAATTACACTCAAAAATATTGCATATATGAAGGCCACAGACGAGTCAAAGTATCGTAAGCTAACAGAAAAAAGATCATCGGATGATGTTTACTAATAATGAAATGTAGCGCACTGCTATTGGCTTATAATTATGGATTTAGAAGACAAATTTGTGTCATCAAAAATATGTCGTGCACCGTATATTCAACTTAATTTAAAACTATTAACTAAATATATCTAGTTCATAGATATTAAATTATCAAATAACGATAAATTATGTTTTGCATCTTATATTTTACTTAATTGTCTACTGTTTCAAATTTTCACATAAAAATGTCTTCAAATTTTTTAAGAGGAATAATTTAGCATAACTAATCTAACTTTACAATTAATCGACATTATTAAAACCTTGATTTACCTTCACGATTTGTCTAATTATCTGGAAAGAACCATAAAATAAATAGCAAGATTATATAAGTTGGCAAATTACTAAATTTAATTTATTGATAATTAAATTTAATATTTAAGAAATGAATATTAAATTAATATAAAAATATATATACTCTCAATATTTAAAAAATTAATATTAAATTAATTTAAAGATATATACTCTCCTATATAATTCCAATATATAATTATATATCCTATATACTTATATATCCTATATACTATCCTATATCCTATATACTAATATATAATACTCTCCTATATACTATAAGAGAGTATTATTATCAATTGTTATTTGTTTGAATTATAGTATGATGTAACAACTTAAGCGAAGAATAATATAATGGGATTATATATAAAATTTATATCGTTGAACAATGCTAAAGTCGTATCCACCTTTAAAAAAAATCTTTTTTTAAGTGGATTTATAAATCCATCAGGTGGATTTATACCTTAATGGGTATTCTTTATAAGAGAGCCCGTTCATTATCCTATTAATACATAGTAAAGTGCATACTCACTATTAAAGCACTACGATTTACAAAAATTTACAGTTGCGTGTTTGAATGCGAGCGTAACCTCACTGATCTAACTAAGACCCTCCTTTCAGCGGTTATGGACACTATGATATATAAAGAAATCTAAAAAGTAAGATTCATTAAACGCGTAGCTATCATGATGACCTCTAATCCTTATTCAGATACATTGTATGCTATTTCAATTCTAAAATTTGATTTATTTAAAATTTTAATTTAAAATTTTAACTTTATATATTTTAAATAAGATATTATATAACAATTATTTATTATTTAAACCTTTTTATTATTTAATTATTTTAATATTATTCGGCATTATTTTTTATTTATTAGAATAATGTATTTAATTATAATTTATTATAATTTATTTTAATAATTTTTAATTATATAAATATTACATAATTATTTATAATTATTAATATTTTTAATTATATAATTATATAAATTAGAAATAATTATTTCTAATTTATAAAAATAATAAATATGAAACATGTATACTCATTTAGACCTGATCTGACATTCTAAGACTGTCTAAAATAACCGTAGAATGTGCAATAAGCTTCATACAATATCAACACATGCTTAAATCCCTAAACGTAATATTATAACAACATTCGAGAACTTTATACGATAATTAATTTTAACAATTAATTATCAATAAAATTAAAAATAGCGCTTATCAGGTTCAAGCGTTTTATTTGAGAACACGATACCTCAAGTATTACACTGAAACAAAGAAGTTAAAAAATATCTAAAATACAAAAAAAACATGCAATGCAGAAATCCACGGTACAGCAATCCACCATGTAAGATAACATGATGCAAGTCGTGTGTTCTGATTAATGATTACCAATACTTTAGCAACAAGGTGACATCTTAAATCTAATTGTGCATCAACTCACAATGTATATCATAATGCTTATTGCACTACACAGGACACCTAATACATAAAATAGAATTTATTTTATGTGACAAATGTGGACGGAGCCACTTACAGGTCCAAAAAAGAAAAAGAATAAAATGAATTGAGGACTGTACATTTACAAGAAATCGGTAAATGATGCAATATGTCAGGTTTATCGTAAGTATTGACAACAATTTTGGTTTTAATTGAAAGATATATACGCCAAGAAATCGATAAAGGATGCAATATGTCAGGTTTATCGTTAGTATTGACAACAATTTTGGTTTTAATGAAAAGATATACGCCAGAGGAACGTGTGAAATGAAGAAAGATTAGGTCAGATTTTGCCGAGGGAGAGGAGTTGAATTGAAAAGAGCATTTTAAATAAGTGATAATAGGAAGAGGAGCGAATGCCAACGGGAAGGTGGTTCACTGTTAGAGGACCAGAAATGGTAAATGCGAAGACCATAATTAGTGCAATATCTTGGAATAATAGGGAGACCTGTGTGACTGGATCGTAGAGTTTGAGAGGATATATGGATTGAGTCGTTGGAAGGAAGTTTAAGATAGGATGGTGAGTCGGATACATCGTACCGAAAAATAGTAAGCACATCGTGATGCGTGAGAAATGCTCGGCCAATTGAGAAGCAATAGATGGCGAGAACTATGATCAAAGCGGATGAGGAGTAATAAGATCCTATCAGATGTGTGGATAACGAGTTGAATAGGACGTAGTAACGTTTTGAGTGAGTTGACTAGTCAATTGAAGTAATAGTCCAGCGACGTCTAAGTGATAGAATAAGTAATGGAAGAAATGACACTATATATTATGTATTTATATTATCAATATTTATTAGTGTCATTTCTTAGTCGCCGCTGGACTATTATACGCCCTCTTCAATAAGGAATCTATAAATTCACAGTAAAGTGTCATGTAATTTTTCAACGATTCCTTATAAACCTTCCAAGTATTACATCATGTTGAAACTTTAGTGCTCACTGTTTGCACCTTGAAGTTCTAGTGAGCACTAACGTAGGTGCATGATGATGTTGATGGTTGGATCGCGTTACAACTGGTTCGTGATGATACTTTTAAAAAATAATTTCCAGAATAATTAATTTTGACAATAATTAATTATTTAAAATTAAACAAATTATTACATTTATGTTCATTTTTAGCGTTTCTGTCGAATTTGAGTTCTGCAGCACTTTGTTGCATTTGAAAAATTGCACCTTACCTTAAATGTTTTGATTTGTCTATACTATCATTGTCTCTACTATTATGTTACTTTACGAAACTTTCTTCTGTCTTATATTTTGCGTGCCTAGTTTGTTTTCTAAAATAGGAAAGTGTGAAAAGATGTCTTACATTTGACTATGTACATAATGGTTACATGTATTAAGGTAATTTTTATCCTATCGCACGCAATTGTAATTTTTATCATACGTACCTGTTATACACGAACATATTAAAAACACAATTTTAACCACGTGTTTTAAACGGCTTTGATAAAGTTTACGATATCGCTTTCAACAATCATAGTTTTATAGATGCATTTAGCCACAGCGTCCATAATTTCTGTAGAATACCATTAATTATTAATTATACACCAATAATTAATATTAATATAATATTATAATTAATATTATAATTACATACCTATATAATATACCAATATCAGTAATTAATTGTATACTAATAAATAGCATTAGTGATATATAATTATTATATAAAATATAAATTATATAAAATATGGGGGAATCCGAGTTAAATACTTGGGTAACTAAGTTTAACTAAGCTTAACCGAGTTTAATTAAATACTTATATTTAATATATATTATTTATTATATAATATAACATATATTATATATTTTATACATATTTGTTATACTATATAATATATATTACATGTATTATATAATATAATATATTATATATTATATAAAATTATATATCAATGATGGTAATAAATAATTATATTTTAAATATGAAATATTTATAATTCCATTTTCAAATCGCATTTTTATGAAAGTAGTCATTTGAAGAACAGTATTAATACGAGATCACAATATTCTTCTATATATTTAGAATATTAAAATGCTTAGCTAACTATGACCAACAATTGAAACCCTGCTATATTAGTTCTTTCCTTAAGTTTCGAGGATCGGCCATGGCCATATAGGATGCATTTATTAAATTCCGCAATAGCGACTGCGATGAAATTTATGTTAATCAAACTGCTTCTACGTTAGGTAAGCATTTACAGCAAATCATTATCAAAATCATTCAAAAATGTTATTATCCATCCATAAAAATTTGCCACTTAAGAGTTTAAATTTATTTTTTATATTATTGTGTTGATTTATATATTTTACTATTTTCTGCTTGATGTTATTTTTATAGTAACCTAGTTTAAAATATGTATCTATTAAATTATTTAAATGATTTTGAAGAAAGCCAATATCATTACATATTGTTGCAATTCTTAAAATTTCATTATTTAATGTATTATATTTTATATTATATGGTACGCATGAATGCTCATGCAAAAATATGTTTCTTGTAAATTTAAATATGTCATCTTTACGATATAAATTAATAGTAGTTTTATTTGATGTTAATTTAATGTTCATATCTAGATATACACATTCTTTATTATTAATATTGGTTTTTTTAAGAATAAGGCTACCTGGATAAATGTGCTCACTAATTGGATAAAAATTATTAGAATTAAATGCACATATATCATCAATGTATCGAAACATATATTTCACATATTTATATTGTTTAGATTTAGTTTTTACACAGTTATGAACAAATTCATATTCTATAAAGCTTAAAAACAAGTCAGCTATAATTGGGCTACTATTACCACCAATTGGAACACCTTTTACTTGTCTAAATATAGATGTCCCTACTTTTAAATAATTTTGATTTATCAAAATATTTAAGGATTATATTAATTCAATTTTATCCATATATTTATATTTATTTGATGGTTTAATTTTTGTTAGATAGGCGTACTATAAAGCGTACTAAAATCGTATGTATTTATATTTTGAAAATTTGTTCCTTTTGTCTGTTCTAAAAATTCTTTTGTAGAATTAACACTGAAATAGTGTTTTATACCAGTATTAATTTCGATTACCTTGCAATATTTTTTAAAATGTGCTTTAATTACTTTAAGTATTTTATTTATATAGACAGGAAGTGGTTTTAATGTACATTTTAACGCACTACAAATGAACCTAGGTTTTATTGGATTTTTATGTAATTTTGGATTCCAATATAATATAGGTATAGTTTTATTATCTAATTCAACCTTTATACCCTTTTTATCCATCATTAATTTCACAATTTGACAGAAACGAACACAATAACCTATCTGAAGATACCTGACTAAAACATACTTGCAAAGATTGCGATACATAATGAATGCAGTTTATTCGATAACAATAAGCCATACGACGATATTCCGCTGCCACACTTGGATGGACAATTTCGCAATCTAGCAATTTGTTCATTTTACAAAGTATTATCAAAATAACAATAAAATCATTAACAATGATTTTATAATTTTAATCCATTTGTTCCGAATTCCGAAATTTCTATAAACCAATTTTTAAGAACATTGTCGGTAGCACTTTCGATGCCACCTGAAGGCTGAGAAAAACAGTTCTGCTCAATTAATTTTGCTATTTTGTTAAACAGGATCACTCTTTCAATATCGAAATCCTATTACAAGTATATTCGTTAAGATATAACGAATATACCTTCATTAATGGTTGCAGTAGCGTGGGAGTTTGCATGTATACCGAACTAACCTTGTTAATTTTATCGTTCCATCTTGAAATATGGTTAAGTGATGATAACGTACTTTTTAAAGTAATATATTTCACAGAAAAACGTGTGCAATCATAAAATGCGTTAGTTTCAATAGGCAATTAACAAATGGTAGTTTGACAATGGCAAGTGCGAGCACACTGGGACTTAATATTTAGGACATATATTTAGACAAATAAAAGGTGTTCCAATGCGTAGTAATAGTAGCCCAATTATAGCTGACTTGTTTTTAAGCTTTATAGAATATGAATTTGTTCATAACTGTGTAAAAACTAAATCTAAACAATATAAATATGTGAAATATATGTTTCGATACATTGATGATATATGTGCATTTAATTCTAATAATTTTTATCCAATTAGTGAGCACATTTATCCAGGTAGCCTTATTCTTAACAAAACCAATATTAATAATAAAGAATGTGTATATCTAGATATGAACATTAAATTAACATCAAATAAAACTACTATTAATTTATATCGTAAAGATGACATATTTAAATTTACAAGAAACATATTTTTGCATGGGCATTCATGCGTACCATATAATATAAAATATAATACATTAAATAATGAAATTTTAAGAATTGCAACAATATGTAATGATATTGGCTTTCTTCAAAATCATTTAAATAATTTAATAGATACATATTTTAAACTAGGTTACTATAAAAATAACATCAAGCAGAAAATAGTAAAATATATAAATCAACACAATAATATTAAAAATAAATTTAAAATCATTAGCGGAAAATTTTATGGATTTATAATAAATAAATAATATACTTCGTATTAGAATAAGATACTATATAATCAAATTTAATCAGAAGAAATACATCATTAGCATGTATTTGGCCCCGCTGCCATGTTGGGTAGAGAAGTTATGGGCCGAAACCTGATAGCATAGCAGTTCCTCCTGATGACCTCTAATTCTTATTCTGATACAACGTCTGTTATTTATTAGTCAATTCATAAAAATGACGTTTATTTTTAATTTCAGTTTATAATTCATCTTGATATAAATTATATAAAATTATAAATTATAGAATATGAATTTGTTCATAACTGTGTAAAAACTAAATCTAAACTATATAAATATATGAAATATATGTTTCGATACATTGATGATATATGTGTATTTTATTCTAATAATTTTTATTCAATTAGTGAGCACATTTATCCAGAAAGCCTTATTCTTAACAAAACCAATATTAATGATAAAGAAGGTGTATATCTAGATATGAACATTAAATTAATATCAATTTAAACTACTATTAATTTATATCGTAAAGATGACATTTAAATTTACAAGAAATATATTTTTGCATTAGCATTCATGCATACCATATGAATAAGGCTACCTGGATAAATTTGTTAGCTTTCGGTTATGAGCAAATTCATATTATACAAAGCTTAAAAACGTCAGCTATAATTTGGCTACTATTATTTCCAATTGGAACATCTTGTTATTTAAATGTTATTTAATAATTATTTTAATCTAATAATATTTCTTCAGTAAGCGGATAAATTTCTACAGGAGCCTTATTCTTAAGCAATATTAATAATAAAGAAGGTATATATCTAGATATGAACAATAAATTAACATCAATTAAAACTACTATTAATTTATATCGTAAATATGGCATCAATCTCTTAAATCTCTTCACAGAATATTATTTCTCAAGTGCATTACCAGAAAAAATTTTTATTTCATATCTAGGTAACTTGATCTTACTTAAGATCAATTTTCTTAATAGTCTGATAATTTACTTTCCGATTTTTTAGAAAGTAAATTAAATCTTAAATTAAATAAATAAATAAATCTTAAATCAATAAATATTTCCGATATATTGATGATATGTGTATTTAACTCTAACGATTTTTATTCAATAGGCGAACAAATTTATCCAGGTAGCCTCATTCTTAATAAAACCAATATTAATGATGAAGTATATATCTTGATATGAACATTAAATTAACATTAACTAAAACTACTTTTAATTTATATTGTAAAGATGGCATATTTAAATTTAAAGAAACATATTTTCGCATGAGCATTCATGCTTATCGTATAATATTAAATATAATACATTAAATAATGAAATTTTAAGAATTGCAACAATTTGTAACGATATTGTTTTTCTTCAAAATCATTTAAATAATTTAACAGATGCATATTTTAAACTAGGTTACTATAAAAATAACATCAAGCAGAAAATAGTAAAATATATAAATCAACACAATAATATTAAAAATAAATTTAAAATCATTAGCGGGAAATTTTTATGGATGAATAATAATTTATTTACTTTGTATAAAATACTAGAATAATATATTAGAATAATATACTAGAAAATGCGTCATTAGTAGTATTTGGCCACGCTGCTATTTTTCTTCGAGGAAAACGTACCGGAACCTGATAACAGCAATTCCTTCTGATGATCTCTAATCCTTGTATTCTAATACAAGTTAATTCTAATATGAGTTAATTTATAAAATATGAATTTTATTTTTAATTTTAACTTTATATTAATATGAATTATATAAAATTTTATTTAATTATTAATTATTTTTTAATTATTTATTCATATTTATTTATAATTATTTATTCATTAATTTTAATATTTAAAATAAGTTAGCTGATCTTAATAATTGTATTCATCATTAAGAAAACAAGCATTTAAAATAAAATAAAATTAAAATAGAATAGTACATAATTAAATTAAAATAGAATAAAAATGAATTAATAATTTTAATTTTAATGATTTTATTTTAAATATTCCATATAATGTTTATTCTGTAGGCTTTGCTTAAAAGTATTCCTTATATAATTACATTTCACTGAACTCGTACATGGATCAGTTGGGATAACGCCTTAATGCGTTGTTTGTACAATTCTATCTTTTGAAAGAGGAAGCTGAGCCTTCTCTGAGTCTTAGTGATAACGTTAAGAGCTCAGTAATAAGCAAGAATGAAGGAGTAAAGCGAATGCTTTATATTAATAGATCTCAGTTAAAGTTACCTCTATGGGTTCTGTAAATACACGAACGCATTGTAAAAGCCTGATTCGCAGACTGCCTGCATGACATGACATCAGATCAAATGATGACACTTGGTACATCATTTTTATTTTGCCGAAAGGATTTTGTTACTCATTATTGCATCATTACTTAGTTTTATTTGTTGCAAAACACAAGACATTTAAGGTCTAAAAGGATAAAAATTTTAGACGAATTAAATGATGTTTACTTATGCAAGTAAGGGAAATGAAATATTAAGGAAAATTAATGGTTTATTGCGAATTATGTTATAAAGAAATGTGATGTGTTATCAGCACTGATTAATAAATAAATAAAGACTTTGTTAAATAATAAGTTACAACTACTAACATCAGCAAGACAGAAAAGAAAAACAAAATGTCAGATCTTAATGTCTTCATTTGTATCCACGGCCTCAGGTACAGTTAAATATAAGCCCTCCAGCCAATCCAACACGCCGCTATCCGACTGAACCACCCGGGGTCTTTCAACCCCCCCCCTCGAAGAATCCTATCGATGCGGACTATGTTTGGTAATCGCGAGATGAGAAGCTTAAGAAACTTCAGTCTTTGCTCTGGGGACGTCCCCTTGAAAAGAAGACTAATCCCGAGATGGCCCAAGTACCCCAAAGGTGCACTTGGGTTTTCCCATTCAATGGCATATGCTCTGCCCATTTTAGGGCCCACCTAGCTTTCTTCAGGATACGTTTGAGCCTATCCAGGTCAGCTTTTTCCCACCAATTCACCGTAACGGTGAACCCCAAATATTTCACTCGACTCGTGAAGATGGGGAGTGGTTGAGGTTGCAAAATGGAGAAGAGTGCAGAGAGTGCGAATCTCTTAAGCTTCTTTTTGGTTGCAGGGGCGCTATAAAAGACGACCACATGCGATTTTTCTGAGTTTAAAACAAGATTGGATGATGGGAACTGATCTTTTAATCTTAAAAAGAAACGGCTGATATCAGAGACTACATCTTTACACCTGCGTCCAGATAACAGTACTGTAGTATCATCAGCATATATCACTAGATGTTGATCACCTTTGAATTTCTTGTATAGTTTAATGAAGGCAGCAAGATATAAGATTGGAGAAAGTGGGAATCCTTGAGGCACACCTGTAATAGGGTAGAACTGACTTGCATCAAGATCGTCTTCGTAGAATAATCGCTTGGTGTGCAGCAATATCTCTATTCTGTTAACCATTCTCCCAGGCAACCCGAGGGACCTAAGAGAAGAGATAACAAAAGGAATGGAAATGCGGTTAAATTCAGCAGAAAAATCAAGGAAAATAACCACGGCGAGTTGATGACTATTCTCCCGACAAAACTGGTGCACTTCACCTATTGCTGAATGAATCGAGCGATATTTTGGTTGGGGTGATTGAGTGGCTTCATAATTATGTAAGGATAGTGATTCCTCTAAAACTTTATCAAATCCTATGCTACCAATCCAACCTAATTATATACCCTTCCAGCAGGCAAACTTCTCGTTCTTGAATATCTTCCAAAATGAATACTGAAAAGGGTTAAAGCGAGCAATGCTTACCCTATCACTGCTCAGCTGAAACCTATATCTAGTGATCCAGTATTCATTTGAGAGGGTCTGTCTAGTAGAAACAGAGAGATTGGGAAGGTGTAACATTTTAGCTAGGACCTTGAGTTTTGTTGGAGTTGAATTGTATATGCGACCTTTATAGGTAGTCGAAAGCAACACGGTAGCTTGCGAAGATAGGTAGGTATTAAATTCGGTCAAACTCTCATTTTCAATTATGTGGAAGAGTTGGATAGCTGCCAGAAAGAAGGCCACCCTGATAGGATCAAAGTAAAACCTCCTTCTCAGAAACGTATCTTCCAAATCTGACAGAGAATTAGGTCATGAGAGGTGGTCAGATTTTGGCCCGACTGTTTAGTGCAGATGGGTTTTAACAACCACATCTTATGAATTAGTAAAATGCCGAGGAGTGAATTTGTTGTTTAGCAATGAAAGGTAGGGGCTGGTGATTTGTGAATAAGATAGTCGTTCCTAGATATGCGGAGTGCTGCATTAATCCAACGACCAGTTTTGCCATTAATGTCACAAAGTGTCATGTCCTAACCACTACCTAATATACGATTAAAAGAGATCACGGTTCTTGTGAATTTCTCCCGGCCGTATATAGATATTGACTATGCTGATGCGTTTACCGTTCTTACAGAGTGATATAACTAAACAAGACAGGGTTGGACAAGAGTAGTTTAACAGGAGTGAAGATCTTAAGGAGCATTTAACTAGGGTTAGAAGACCTTGAGATGAAGAGGAGTGAAATGGGGTTATGTACGGAGTAAACGGGTGTAGATGTGCTTTCGGATAAATCGAGTAATGTCCAGGTAGAGCCGGATAGACCGCGTCTCCTGAGGGACTATCACATCTGCATCTCTTCCAGATAAAAGGCTAAAGGAAGAAGCACCTCCCGAATTCCACTGAAGGATATTCAGTGAAAAAGGCTCTCGATTAGTTTGCATTGTGTTAAGCTAGCTAGAGTAAGATGCCTCCTCCTAGTCATAACCAGGATTGAGAAGGTTGCCCTTCTCGCCCCCCCCAGTCTGAGTAGGCTGAGGCACTTGCTCACCGGGCATTTCTTCATTTCCTTTTATTCCGCCATAATCGGCCACAGCCCAAAGGTCTCTTTTTGCGAGCTTCATTGCAGCAATCATTTGAACTGCTCCTGTTCTTTTGTTAGAAGGTTTTCTTTTATTGTTAGGCCTACCCAGAGTAGGATAGTTCATGATATGGAACATATTGCCTATCGTCTCCTTAATCAGTTGTTCAAGCTGGATGATCGCGGCTTGAATCCTTTTATCCACATATTTAGCCATATCCAAATCGTTTATTCTGTTATTTAGACTAGTATCCATAATTGACGGCTCACAGGCTTTAGCGAAGCTTTTATGATTCCCGATTTTTTTCTTGTGCCTCTGCTGATAATCCTTGAACATTTTGCATTTGCGCGACTACGCTGGGTGATCCCCATTACAGTTGGAGCACAGCAGTTTTAGCTGGCATTTTCCACGCTAGTCCGAAGAGCCTCAAACCCCACATGTTTGTGAACTGTTACATCCACTTACTGATGACAGATGTTGCAGTGGGGGGTAGTCAGCGAACCAGATTTAATCATTGTAAAAATTAATTTATGTCCCATAAAGGGATTGAACTTTGAGTTTGAAAGACGAACCGCATCATCGACTATGGCTTGACAAAAGGCGACGGGAATCGGATATCCTATTTTGCCGTTAACGAATCTAACATTGGCGATTTTGAAGTCATTTTCCAATTAGGTGATGTCCACATTGGCCAGGAATGTTGGAATGTTATTGATTTTAAACGAAGCCTGTATCAGCTTGAAGATAACAACATCTTGATCGAGGTAATTCTTATTGAAAAAAGTTATATATGCTTTGGCAAAGTCATCAGTGTAAAAATAGGCTTTAATCTCAGTTTCGAAATACATTACAGAGTTGAATAAGATTATGTTGTTATATTGCAAAGCAAACTTCAGTAGAAAAATATTAAATAAGTTGCTCCTTTCCATAGGAGCGAGCAACTTTACTATAACTAGATTCTCCATTTTGGAGACTGGGGAATCTCCCCCTCCGTGATATAGTCAAAAGACAAAACTTTACTAACCTGCATGCTTGAAATTAGCGATTTATCTTGAAAATTGCTAGAGCTTTGATGCTCCGATACTTGTTCGCACGTACACATTTTTTCGTCTCAGCACTGATTGCTGTACACAAAACACGAAAAATTCCAACAACAACGATTTTATTAAATAAATCAATAACCTATAAGTAGCATGCAAGAAAAAAAAGACAAGTCACAACATAGTCAGAAAAAACGGCAGCACAACTTCGGTATTCTACCATTCTTTGTCTTCTACTTTATCTTCTATGACCTCAGGTCCAGGGGGATCTGAGCCCCCAACCGATCCAACACGCCGCCTTCCGACTGAACCACCCGGGGTCTTTCACCCCCCCCCGAAGAGACCAGTCAGCGCGGACTATGTTGAATAAGCGAGAGATGAGGAGCTTAAGAAACCTTAGTCTTTGCTCTGGGGGACGTCCTCTAGAGAAGGAGACTAATCCCGAGATAACCCAAGTGCCCCAAAGGCGCACCTAGGTTTTCCCTTTCAATGACAGATGCTGAGCCCGTTTCAGGGTCCACCTAGCTTTCTTCAGGATACGTTTGAGTCTATCCAGGTCTGCTTTTGCCGACCAGTTCACCGTAACGGTGAACCCCAGGTATTTTACTCGACTTGTGAATGTAGGGATGGGTTCAGAGGCAAATATGGAGGAGATCGCAGAGAGTGCTAATCTCTTAAGTTTTTGCTTTGTAGCAGGGGTGCCATGAAAGACAACCGCCTGCGATTTGGCGGAGTTTAAAACAAGATTGGATATGGGTAGCTGGTCTTTTAATCTGAAAAAGAAACGGCTGATGTCAGAGACTACGTCTTTACACCTGTGTCCAGTGAACAGTGCTGTGGTGTCATCAGCATACACCACAAGATGTTGTTCGCGTTTAAATATTTTGAATAGTTTAATAGAGGCAGCAAGATATAAGATGGGAGTAAAGTGGGGATCCTTGAGGTACACCCGTAATAGGGTAGAACTGACGCGCATCAGGGTCGTCTTCATAGTAAAATCGCTTGGTATACAGCAGAATCTCCACCCTGTTCACACTTCTCGCAGGCAACCCGAGGGACCTGAGAGAAGAGATAACAAAAGGTATGGAGATGCGGTCAAATGCAGCAGAAAAGTCAAGGAAAACATCCACAACTAGACGATGGCTATTATCCCGACAAAACTGATCCACCTCACCAACTGCTGAATGGACCGAGCGACCTTTGACGAACACATAAAAACCTGGAGGGATCAAATTACGCCTACATAAATGGTCGCGGATTTTACGCGCAAGCGCTTTTTCGTAAATCGACACGAGGGCGTATTGAATCGAGATGGGTCGCAGATCTTTAGGGCATGAGCAGGATTTTTTCTTAGGAATAAAAACACGCTTACTAATATTGATGCCTGCTACATCGGATGGGGAGGCTAAAAGCATTGTGACGGCCACCTCTCTTCTCTGATCAGCTGTCAAAAGCTGATAGACCCGAGAAGAAAGTGGAGCGACGGATTTGGAGGTGCCCGGGAGTGGACCCCAGGAGTTAAGGATATCCGTAACAGATAGATCCCTACTCCTGAAGTTACACCAAGGCGGGATTGGTTGAGGTGATTGAGTGGCTCCATAGTTGTGTAGGGCTAGTGACTCCTCCAAAACTTTATCAAGGCCTACATTCCCTATCCAACCCAATGCTCTATCCTTCCAGCAAACAAACTTCTCCTTCTTAAAAATCTTCCAAAAGGAAGACTGAGAAGGACCAAGGCGAGCAATACTCATCCTATACTTATTCAGCTGGAACCTATATCTAGTGCTCCAGTATTCATTCGAGAGAGCCTGTCTGGCGGAAACAGAGAGATTAGGGAGGTTATGCAATTTCGCTAGGACCTTGAGTTTAGTCGAAGTGGGATTGTATATACGACCTTTATAGGTAGTCGATAAAATCGCGGTAGCTTGCGAAAAGAGGTAGGTATTAAATTCGGTCAGACTCTCATTTCCTATTCTGGGAAAGAGTTGGATAGCCGCCTGGAGGAAAGCTACTCTGATCGGATCAAAGTGAAACCTCCTTCGAAGCAATATATCTTCCTCAATTCTCCAACGAATTAGGTCATGAGAGGTAGACAATTGCTGGCGCGACTGCTCCGTGTAGAGGGGTTTAAACAGCCAGCTTAGTTGGATGAGGGATTGCCTACCTAGACAGAGCTAAGTGCATGAAGGTTCCCCTTCCTTCCACTAGCCCCACCCGGGTTCGGTACTTGCCCCTGGGCAGCGTCTTCATTTCCCTTATTCTGTTTGCCACTTAGCATTTTACCGATCTTGAGCGGGGGAACAGTATGGGCCGAAGCTCCTCTCTTTTTCGATTCTGGAAGAACTGCCGAAACAGGTAGCGTAGGATGAGTGTTCAGTACACCCAAAACCATGAGAATTAGGTTTTCAAGTTTGCGATGGGAAACTTCTAATTTAACGTCCATCGTACGTAATATCTCAGAGTCATCCATTCGCGGGGCGGCCACTTGCGAATAAGTAGAAGGTTTGACCGGTTTGATGAACATACTTCTATATTCTTTGAACATACTGCATCTCCTACCCCAGGCAGGATGGCTCCCCCCACAGTTCGAGCAGGATGGGGGTGCCACACAACGGTCGTTCGATAGTAGAGTCTGACAGAAAGTTAAACTGCAAACCCCGCATGTTGGGGTCCCACTGCAGCTGGAGGCTTAGTGCCCCCATTTGTGACATCTGCTGCAGTGGGGTAAGTCAGCTCGTCCTTTTCTGTAATGAAAAAAAACGGATATTAAAACCCATGAAGCGGTTCGATGAAGATTTAGCCAAGGCTTCTGCAGTATCTACAGGAGCTGAGCAAAAGCTAACGGGGAAGGGTTTCCATCCCTACCCTGGATTGACCTAAAATTAGTAATTTTGAATGTAGACATTAATGATTTCATATCTTCCTCATCCATACTACAAGGAAGATTCGTCACCTTTAGCGAGGCAAGGATGAGCCTAAAGGTGAGTTCACCATAAACTGTTGAGTTGGTGGAAAAGTATTCAGAGTAATTTTTAGCCAGATCTGCTGTGACTAACGAAACTTTCACCTTTGAAGGGTGAAGTTTCACCATGTTGAACAAAATTCTGTTTTTATACTGCTGGGCAAATGAACGTAAAAATACATTGTAAAGTTCATGTCTTTCGATTGGTCGTATAAATCTGATTAAAACCAAATTATTTATTTTTGGGATGGGGGGAAGCACTTCCCCATCCCCGGATAATAAAGAAATAGTACTGACCTTATTGAATCGTTGTGAAGAAGAACTTACATAAAGAACCTCTTTGTTGGCTGGAATTCCACTGTTTTTTGCAGCAACATTTGAATGCTTTGAAAAATCCGACATGTTCAAAAAAATTCCATGATTGAGCGCTTATTCAACAACAACGATTTTATTGAATAATAAATAACAAGCATGTAATACAACAAACAGTTAAGTCAAGTCAGATAGTTAGACAAATCGAATCGCACAACAACATTCAATCTTCAGCTCGAGAATCTTCAGTCTTTAAAGTTACGGCCCCAAATCCATGGGGATCTAAGCCTCCGAACCAATACAACACGCCGCATTCCGACTGAACCACCCGGGGTCTTTCACCCCCCCCGAAGAGACCAGTCAGCGCGGACTATGTTGGGTAAGCGAGAGATGAGGAGCTTAAGAAACCTTAGTCTTTGCTCTGGGGGACGTCCTCTAGAGAAGGAGACTAATCCCGAGATAGCCCAAGTGCCCCAGAGGCGCACCTGGGTATTCCCATTCAACGACAGATGCTGGGCCCGATTCAGAGCCCAACTAGCTCTCTTCAGGATACGTTTAAGTCTATCCAGGTCAGCTTTCGCCGACCAGTTCACCGAAACAGTGAACCCCAGGTATTTTACTCGACTTGTGAAGGTAGGGAGTGGATCAGAGGCAAATAAGGAGGCAAGAGCAGAGAGTGCTAGTCTCTTAAGCTTTTTTTTCGTCGCAGGGGAGCCATGAAAGACAACAAGATTGGACCTAGGTAACTAGTCTTTTAATCTTAAAAAGAAACGGCTGATGTTAGAGACTACGTCCTTACACCTGCGTTCAGATAACAGGGCTGTGGTGTCATCAGCGTACACCACTAGACGTTGATCACGCTGCTTAAATATTTTAAAGTGGTTTATGGAGGCAGCAAGATACAAGACAGGAGAAAGAAGTGAACCTTGAGGCACACTCGTAATAGGGTAGAACTGACGCGCATCAGGGTTGTCTTCGTAATAAAATCGCTTGGTGTACAACAGTATCTCCACCCTGTTAACAATTCTCGCAGGCAACCCGAGGGACCTGAGAGAAGAGATAACAAAAGAAATGGAGGATGCGGTCAAATGCAGCAGAAAAGTCAAGGAAAACAGCCACAGCAAGTTGATTGCTATTCTCCCGACAGAACTGATGCACTTCACCTACTGCTGAATGAACCGAGCGACCTTCGACGAACCCATGGAAACCAGGTGGGATTAAGCTACGCCTACTTAAATGGTCGCGGATTCTACGCGCAAGCGCTTTTTCGTAGATCGAAACGAGGGAATTTTGAATCGAAATGGGCCGCAGATCTTTAGGACATGAGACCGGATATTTCTTTGGAATAAAAATTCTACGGCTAATGTTGATGCCGGCCACATCGGATGGGGTGGCTAATAGCATTGTTACGGCCACCTCCCTTCTTTGATCGGCTGTCAAAAGCTGACAGACACGAGAAGAGAGTGGAGCGACGGTTTTGGAGGTGCCCGGAAGAGGCCCCCGGGCATTGAGAATATCTGGAACTGATATATCTCTACTCCTGAAGTCTCCCCAAGGCGGGATTGGTTGCGGTGATTGAGTGGCTCCATAGTTGTGTAGGGATAGTGACTCTTCCAAAACTCTATCAAGACCAATACTTCCGATCCACCCAGATGCTCTATCCTTCCAACAAACAAACTTCTCTTTCTTGAATATCTTCCAGAAGGAAGACTGAGAAGGGTTAAGACGAGCAATGCTCGACTTATCTTTGCTCAGCTGGAACCAGTATCTGGTACGCCAGTATTCTATCGAGAGCGTCTGTTTGACAGAAGAAGAGAGGTTAGGGAGATGCAACAGTTTGGACAGGACCCTGAGTTTTGTCGGAGTGGGACTGAAAATGTGACCTTTATAGGTAGTCGATAAAATCGCGGTGGCTTGCGAAGAGAGATAGGAATTAAATCCGGTTAAACTCTCATTGCCAATTCGGGGGAAGCGTTGGAGACAGCCACCTGCTTCCATCAGGTGGCTGTCGGAAAAAAACCACCCTGATGGGATCAAAGTTGAATCTTCTACGAAGCAGAGAATCCTCTTCTATCCGCCAACGAATCAGGTCATGAGAGGTGGACAGATGTTGCCGCGATTGCTCCGTGCAGAAGGGTTTAAGCAACCACTTCTCATGGAGCAATAATAAGTCGAGGAGAGAATTCGTTGATGTGCAATGAAAGGAGGGGGACGGTGGTTTATGAATAAGATAACCGTTCCTGGCTCTGCGAAGTGCTGCATTAATCCAACGACCAGTTCTGTCGTTGAAGTCACCAAGTACCATGTCATAGTCGCCATCAATTATCCCATCCAGGAGGTCACGGTTATTGTGAATCTCTCCCGGACGAATATAGACGTTGGCTAGACTGAGGCGTTTACCGTTCTTAACGAGTGTTATAACTAAACAAGACAGGGCTGGACACGAGAAGTTTAAAATGAGGGAAGACCTTAAAGAGCATTTAACTAAGGTCAAGAGTCCTTGAGATGAAGAGGAGTGAGGCGGGGTTATATACGGAGTATAGTGGGTATAAATGTGCTTAGGGATAAATCGAGTAATGTCCTAGGGGAGGCAGATAGACAGCGTCTCCTGAAGGACTATAACATCTGCGTCTCTACCAGATAGAAGCATAAGGGCAGAAGCACCTCCCGAATTCCACTGAAGAATATTCAGTGAAATTCACTGACCCCTAATAGGGCTGGTGGTGCCCTTCCCACCACCAGCCCTATCAGGGGTCAGTACACCCTGGGCGATATCTTCATCTCCCAGGCCGTAAAGGTGCTTACCCATTTTATTTGGGGAACTGTCCGAGCGGACCCGCCTCTCTTCTTTGATTTAGGTTTAACTGTAATTCCAGGAGAAGACAGAGCAACCAGAAACGCTCCAAGCAAGGGAGGAATCATTTGCTGTAACTGAGCAAAGATTACTTTCTTATTATTGTCTAATATAAATAAGATATATTTATTCGACATTCTATCGTTTACAGGTGGATCCGACGCTGCTTTGACAAAAGATTTAGACTCGGAGGGAGAGGCAGAGTGTATATTCCTGTATTCCATAAAGGATCGACAACGACGGGACCACGCTGGGTGGTCACCGCCGCAATTCTTGCATATAGAGGATTTAATACATTTGATGTCCTTCACCAATGAAGGACAGTCTACCTTTGAGCATACCCCACAACACCTTTCTTCCTTACAAGTGGAGGCCCAATGCCCCCACTTGTGGCAGTTGTTACAGTGTGAATATGTCAAGCAGTTGGAATCGATGAGCATAAATTTGAGGTTATACCCCATAAAGGGGTTAACCGTGTTCAA
This sequence comes from Pomphorhynchus laevis, assembly GCA_012934845.2. Taxonomy (NCBI): domain Eukaryota; kingdom Metazoa; phylum Acanthocephala; class Palaeacanthocephala; order Echinorhynchida; family Pomphorhynchidae; genus Pomphorhynchus; species Pomphorhynchus laevis. The sequence continues at coordinate 22,605 of WNNJ02000595.1, read as the reverse complement.
GCAAAGGACCTGAGCATTTTCGAGATCACAGGAGGCGAAGGCTACCGGAAGCGCCTCCCCTGTTTTTGATTTTAAAGGCCTGATTGTAGAAAGTTTGTAAAGCTTCTTTAAATTCTCTAGATCAGGTTGTTCTAGAAATGCCGGAAAGTTGTTGATTTTAACTGTTGCCTGTATCGGCTTTAATTTCCAGTGTTCCAGAGTTAGAAAGAAATGAATCAAAAAAAATTTATATGCGATCATGAGATCATGTGTAGTAAAAGATACTCTGATCGAATTATTGAAGATTTTTATACTGTTGAATAGAACCCTTTCAGGGTATTCTAATGTGAACTTTCCCAGAAAAATGTTGAATAGTAAATGACGTTCTACCGGCTTTGTTGCAATAATGATAGGTAAGTTTTGTAGTTTTTTAATAGGGGGAGTTCCCCTTTTTCGATAGAAGAAACAAAAACGGTACTCACGTGGTTGGTAGAGTTAATAATTGGAATTACCTTATCCAAAGTATCATTTTCCATCGCTAAATTGATTGATTGAGAAGAATTCATATTAGCTGCCATAGAGTATGCTACCACAGTATTACTATTGACCATAAAGTTGTCTTGATCGGTGGTTAGAATGTCTGGAACAGCTATAATATCCTCTTTTCCATTAAAAAAAAACAGTTTTTTTTTGCACCAGAATTGCAAAAACTAGAATCTTTTGAACCTCCGACGCGCTTGTTACTCGACATGTTTTTTTTGTATTATTTCCTGGCGCTTATTCGCTGATAAGCGCTCAATCATTTCTGATAGAAAAATTTAAAACGGAAAAAATGTGTGACAACGGAACCATGTCGGAGCGAACAAAGGAATCTAAGGAATCAGTGAGTATGGAATTTTTATACCATACAAAGTATGGTATAAGAAGCGAAGTTTTTTCTTCATTTGGCTATAAAACGGAGAAGGAACTTCCCTCACTTCCCAAACTATCGAATCTGGAATTCATAAAGTTGCTTGTTCTTAACAAAAAGAGTAACTTATTTAATACATTTCTTCGCAATTTTGCGGTGCAATACAAAAGTAGAATTTTATGAGTGTTTATTTAACACTCAAATATTTCGAAACTGTACTAAACATCTCATTTTGCACAGCAGACATCGCTTAAGCGTATATTGACTTCTTTAAGAATAATTACTCTGATCTGGGGTAAGTATACTTCAAGCCGATACAGCCTTAAGGTTAAAATAACAAACATTCCTACATTCTTGTCGAAGGAGGATATCTCCTCATTGGAAAACGATTTTAATATCGTAAATCTGAAATTTATTAATGGAAAAAAAGTCTTCCGATTCATGTGGCCTTCTTTAAACCTCCTTAGATGAAGTCGTGCGTCTTTCTAACTCAAAGTTTAATCCCTTCATGAGCCAAAATTTAATATTCACGATTATAGACTCGGACTCGTTGACGTACCCCCTCCCATTTAAATACCCTGCCACAAATGGGGGCATTAGACAACAGTCTGCGACCTTCCTCAAACATGGGGGTTTGCGGATCCTCGGATAATCATGCTATGAAATTCCACTTAAAACCGTTGTGCCCTAACTCTAAGTTAGACCACCCCGCGTGATCTCGTAAATGTAAAATTTTTAAGGCTTATCAACAAAGACACAAGATGAAAACGATGGAACAAATCAGCTTCGCCAAGGCATGTAAATCGACGGTTAGGGATGTTAGTAAGATTAGTCGGATGGGGGACATGGAGATTGTGAAATACGTTGATGATAGGCTCTTAGCCTTAATAAATTACTTTGAGAGCCTAGTAAAGAAGCTGGTGGACTATCTGATTGAAACTTTGAATTCTCCTTTTCAGCGAAGCTGAACAATAGACGTGCGCGTCCAATTTCTAAGAAGAGAACAGGATCTGCACAGACTGTCTCAGCAATAAAGCTCACGAAAGAAGATCTTCCCTGGGATGTAGATAATTCTGAAAGTTTAGCGGAAAATGAAGATAATGCCCGTGGTTAAATGTCTTCACCTGTAGGAACTGGAGGTGGAAAGGGTGACCTTTCTGCCTCTGGTTCCGACTAGGAGGAAGGCGTCTCACTCTGGTTACACTATCGCAATGGGAGGTACTCAAGAGCCTTTTTAACTGAATATCCTTCAGTAGAATTCGGGAGGTGCTTCTGCTCTTAGGTTCCTATCTGGTAGATATGCTAGTGTTATAGTCCTTCAGGAGACGCGGTATTTCCGTCTACCTTAGGACATTACTCGATTTATCCCAAAGCATATTTACGCACACTTCATTTCTTATATAACCTTCCCAACTCGTCTTCATCTCAAGTTCTTTTAATCCTAGTTAAATGATCCTTAAGGTCCTCCGTCGTATTAAACTTCTGATGTCCTACCATGCCTTGTTTAGTTATAGCACTTGTCAAGAACGGTAAACGCATAAGTCTAGCCAATATCTACATCCGGCCGGGGGGAGATTCACAAGAACCATGACCTCCTGGACCGTATTTTAGGTAGCGGCTACGACATGTTACTCGGTGACTTCAACGACAGACCTGTCGTTGGATTAATGCAGCATTCCGCAGAGCCAGGAACGATTATCTTATTCACAAATCACCGACTCCTACCTTTCATTGCTCAATAACAAACTCACTCCTCGACATATTACTGCTACATGACGTGGTTGTTAAAACCCATTTGCACTGAGCAGTCGCCCCAATAACCGACCACCTTTCATAACCTAATACGCTAGCGGCTAAAGAGGAAAATACGTTTCTAAAAAAGAGGTTTCACTTTGATCAATTAGAGTGGCCTTATTTCAGGCAGCTATCCAACTTTTCCCTGGGATAGGGAATGATTGTTAGACAGAATTATAGTCCTACCTCTGTTCGTAAGCTACTGGGATCCTTTCGACTAATTACAATGGTCTCATTTACAATCCAAATCTGACAAAACTCGAGGTCTTAGCTAAAATGCTACACCTTCCTAATCTCTCTTTTTCTTTCAGGCAGGTTCTTTCGAATAAATACTGGAGTTTTAGATATAGACTTAAGCTGAGTAGGGACATATTGAGTATTGCTCGTTAAAATCCCTCGCAGGCTTCCTTCTGGAAGATATTCAAGATGGAGAAAGTTGTCTGCTGCCGGGAGAGGGCATCAGGGTGGATCGGTAGCGTAGGTCTTGTTTAAGTGTTGGAGGAGTTATTAGTCCTGCATAACTATGAAGCCACGCTTTCTCCCCAACCAATCCCGACCTGGGGTGACTTTAGGAGCAGAGATTTATCTGTTACGGATATCTTTTACTACTTGGGCTCACTTGCGGGCCCCCTTAAAACCGTCGCTCCACTCTCTTCTCGGATTTGTCAGCCGATCAAAGAAGATAAGTAGCCGTCACAATGATGTTAGCCTCACCATTTGATGTAGCCAGCATCAACATCACTCGTATAATATTTTTACCTAAGCAAAATCCGGTTTCATGTTATAAAGACCAGCGACCCATTTCGATTCAAAATTTTTTCTCATCTCCATCTACGAAAAAGCTTTTGTCCGTAGAATTTGCGATCATTTAAGTAGCGTAATTTAATCCCACCGAGTTTTCATGAGTTTATCAATTGGCGGTTTGTTCATTTAGCAATTGGTAAAGTGCATCAGTTATGTCAAGATAACAGGTACCAGCTTGCTGTGGCTGTTTTTCTTGACTTTTCTGCTGAATTTGACCGGATCTCCATTCCCTTCATTATTTCCTCTCTCAGGTCCCTCGGGTTGCCTGCAGGAATTGTTAATAGGGTGGAGATATTACTTATATTAAGGGGTTCTACTATGGTGACGACCATGATGCACGTAAGTTTTGACCTATTACAGGTGTGCATCAAGGTTCCCCACTTTCCTATCTTATATCTTGCTATCTCCATTGTTCTCTTCAAGGCTTTCAAACGCGATCAACATATTATAGTATTTGCTAACCTGCTTTTGTATTTGCATCTTTTAGTATTTGCTTATTCCACAGCCCTGTTTTCTAGACGCAGGTGCAAATATGTAATCTCCGACATCAGCCGTTTCTTTTTAAGATAAAAAGATCACTTACCCACATCCAATCTAATTTTAAACAGATATCGTAGGTGGTCGTCCTTCATGGCGCCCCCGCCTCGAAAAAAACTTAAGAGACTAGCCCTCTCTGCAATCTCCTCCATTTTGCTATCTCAACTACTGCCTATTTTCACGAGTCGAGTAAAATATCTGGGGTTCACCGTTAGTGTGAATTAGTCGGCAAAGCTGACCTGGATAGACTTAAACGCATTCTAAAGAGAACTAGGTGGGCTCTGAAACGGGCCCTGAATCTGCCATTGAATTGGAAAACTCAAGTACGCCTTTGGGATACTTGTGCTATCTTAAGATTAGTCTTCTTTTCTGGAGGACGTCCCCCAGAGCAAAGACTAAATGCTCAAGCACCTTATCTCAATATTACCGACCATAGTCTGCTTCGACTGGACTCTTAGGGGGTGAGTGATCTCGAATGGTTCAGTTGGAAGGCCAATAGCTGGTGCGGCCGGGGGCTCAGATCCCTCTGGACCTGAGATCGTAAAATGTGAAGAAAGTACAAGATTTGGCGAGGATAAGAACAACGAAGTGCGCTATTCTTACTAATTGCATGTTTTGTTTTTGTTCGATTTCTTATTTATTGGTTGTTTTGTTAAGAAAATCCTTATAATCTTATTTTACAAAATTTGTTGCAACAATTCTGTATTGTTTTAAACGGTGACAAACCTTTCACCGCAAGGGCACAAGATGCAGTGTTGTTGGAAGTTTTAGTAATAATGTTTTTATATGAGAAGAACATCCGAAAATTTTGTTGGCATTACTTTAATTCAATTAGTTATACATTGATGATTGACATTTATAGTCTTAGATGTGATTAAAAATATCACTTCCGCTTAGTCAACCTTAATGGCTATAAAATAGAAAATCTACTACCATTTCTCATTTTTCCAAAACCTTGAAGTAATTATTATAGTAATTATTAACTCATCCAGTTATTTAGAGAACAGATCTTGAAGTTTCCTAATCAACCGCGGTTGTTTTTGATACTTTTAGTTTAAAATCATTTAACTCCTAATTAACAAAAATTTCTAGCTGTAAAACTCTAAATACCTGATGATTAAATACTAAACCGGAATGGTAAACTAATTTTTAAATATTTTGTAACAAGCATTACAAAATATTCCTTTTATTAATTTCTAGAATTTTCCCTTTATTAATTTCTAGAAATGGAATTATTTTCATGGTTTCTTAAACCATCTAAATTTTTCTATCAAATTTTTCTTTGCATTCAAATTCGTCATTTGCATTATAATGAGTTACTATTCCTTTCATATTCTCTCGCAATAAAACTCTAAATTATAAATTCGTTCAATGCCGTCTGCATTTATTCAATTTTGAATATATAAATGTCTATTACATACGATAAAAACCTTTCGTTAGATCTTGAATAATCAATCGAATAATATTACTTGATGAAAAATAAAACCGACTCACCTTTATATATAAAGGCTATATATTGAAATAATAAATTTATTATTATTAAATTTATTATTATTTATGGAAACATAACTGCACATATGAATCATCAGAGGAAATTTAGCATAAGCTCTGTGCATGGCAGTGCGTAACTGCCATGCACAGAGCTTACACCCAGGGCAGGTGTAACGACAAATTATATTTTATATATTTGTACACTTTAAAGTGTCCCTGTAAAACAGCATTTCTATTAAAAGGAATTTAGTGCCTGATGCATGGTTAAACCGCAATACGCACTGCCATGCACAGAGCTTATGCTAAATTTCCTCTGATGAATTCAGATTAAGGGTAGTTATGTTTTTCAAGCTTTAGACATTGTTTAAGCGTGTGTTAAGGTGCCTATGGATGATTATTAAAGTCACGGTACTCATGAGCTCCGTTAGAGCGAAACGCGTATACCGTTGCTGAAGTTTGTCGTCACACATAGGATTACTGGGCATACGTAGCGACTTTGAATATTGCGAGAATAATTCGGTTCTATTTCTTGATCTGATGAGGATATATAGAATGCTGCCTGGTGTTTATGCCTCTTTATGAGAAAAACAGTGATATATTTACGAGTACAGCATTATGTGTACCAGATTTTGCCAAAATCTGGGGCACATCTAGATTTTACCAAAACCGGAGTTCGAGATCATGCAGAGCAGACTTCCTTATCACTCCTAGACGAGCTGATGGTAGCCGGCAGCACTCATCAGTAGGGTGAACTACCATCAGTCGTTTCGGCTGCCTTGTGATATATTAAAAAGGCATCTCCGAGAATTTGCTAACGTAGTAGCATGGCATAGCCTCTTTAAACTAACAACGTGCTTTCCGGATCATCCTTTATTTTATTCGGCAGGAATTTTAATTGCTGTCGCTGCTTGCTTTCTCACAGGATCCCTTTATCGGATACGTTTTTATAATTTAATCGCAGAATGTGTAAAACTGTGCTCCGGGAGCTAAAAAGCTTCAGTTTCATAATCGTAGATTTTGCCAAAAACCGGAGTTCGATTACATGCAGAGCAGACTTCCTTATCACTCCTAGACGAGCTGATGGTAGCCGGCAGCACTCATCAGTAGGGTGAACTGCCATCAGTCGTTTCGGCTATATATATTGAAATAATAAATTCACAGTTTCCAAAATGTAAATAGTATATTATATAAAAAGTATGTTAAATGGATAAAATTATTTAAGCATGCTATACATTCTATTGCCTGCTGAATAGTTTAGCGAGTTATCTAGATATTTGATATTTGAAGTTGTATATGCACCGATGATTAGATATTTGAAGTTGTATATTTTAAAAATATCATTATTAATAATTATTATTTATAATTCGCGCAGTTAATTATTGTTAACTGCACGAACAGGCAATTAGCACTGCTAAAAGCTGTTAATGAGTGTCCATCGCTGTCGACAGTCCTCCATAATGTATATGCAGAGGACTCAATTCTTACCATCTCCGATAAAATACTGTACTCCCGCGAAGGATTTACTTAGGGAGATCCTATGGCGATGACCGCGTTCACTGCGCCTTCATTGCTTATTATCCCCGCTCTAAAGAGTGCAGCTCCGCTGGTTATGCATCGCTTGTTTGCTGACTATGCAAATTGCGTTGATTACAGAGGGCATTTTCAAGGTTGAAACAAAATAAACCTGATTGGTCATATGTATAAATTTTATGTTAATGAAAGCAAATGTAGAGTTCTCTAAATGTCTCTCAGAGGTGAAGAAAACTTTTATCGAATTAGAATTAGCCGTAGTTTCGGACGGATTGGTGATATTGGGATCGGCAATAGGCTCACATGATTTTATGGTCACTTTTGTAGTCTCTAAGGTGGAAACATAACTGCACATATTAAGTCGATTGCTGAAAGTTGCAAGTATAGATTCTAATGTGGCGTTCATTGCGCTAATGCAAGCCATGTCGTTTGAATGGATTTATTTGCAAAGAATGTGCAATGTTGACAGTGGGCATTATGAAGGATTGAGGGATTTCATCCAGTCCGTCATGGAAAAAAAGCTCAAGCAGTTGTTGAAACGGTGGGTAAATAAAGGCATTTTTCAGGACGGCGTTTCACCGTAATTACTTACCAGAAGTTGGTTGCTTACATATATCAGCCGGAACGCGTGACAAAGGTAAAGAATGAAAAGCTGCAAAGCTAGAGACTAGAAATATCATGTTTTGATTTTGACGTACATTATCGACCAGGTATCGAAACTTTGCCGGCGGATGCTTTGTCACGTTCAGTATATGATCGATGAAAGTTCAGAGTTTGCTAGAGATTTATCGTCATCTCTGTCACCCCCCTGTGTATCCCGTTTGGATCATTATGTGCGAAATAAAAATCTCCCATATTCAATGGAGGAAATAAAGAAAGTTTGCAAGGATTGTGAGATATGCTGCAAATTTAAGCCACGATTAATGAAAATACCTGAATCCCATCTTATCAAAGCAACACGCCCTTTTGAGAGACTCGTCATGGATTTTAAAGGACCAATTCCGTCAATATCAAAAAACAAATACATTTTTGTGGTAATAGACGAGTACTCATACGTACATTCAGACCGGGGCCCATGCTTTTTTTCACTCAACTAAAATAATTTTAACGCAGCATTTCGGTACCAATGAGTTTCGCAAACCCATACCATCTGAAGGGAAATGGCCAGTGTGAACGCTATAACGGCATTCTATGGAAATCAATCGAAATGGACTTGCGCACCAAACAATTACCGATAGTCTACTGGGAAAAAGCGTTCAAGGAGCACTACAAGCTACACATGCCTTATTGTGTACAGCTACAAGCTTGACATTACATTAAAGGTTTCTAGGATTTTCAAGAAAGTCGTCCTGTTAATCGAACATTCCTCCGTGTCTACCTATAGGGACATCTGTGTTCGTTAAAAGGCATAATCAAGGTTCTAAATTCGATAATATGTGAAACATGCAATAATACTGCAAAATAATCAGTTCAGCGCATACATTTAGTATCAGAGTGGACATCGAGGGGGAGTGTCGATCACAGATGTAGCACCGACAAGTTCGTTAGGATCAAAAACGAATAAATGGGCAACATATGATTACAAAATTAATGAAAAACCAGAGACACAATCAGGAACTGAAGAGGATGATATCATAAATAGAGAAAATAATATTACATCAACAGTATAAAGATCAAGTACCGACAGTGGAAAACGACGTCTATGGTGAAGTCACGGAAGAAAACCAATCGAGCCGACTCAATCGCGTTAGAAGACCTCCACCGTACCTAAATCAATACTATCGATGGGGAAGAATGTAGTGATTGTTTAATACGACACTCATTGAATGTTGTCACTTGATCATCATTGTGTATGTATTGTGCTTATGATTCTTATTATTATGTTTATCATAATAATTTAAACTTTCATAATTTAAACTTTTGGTGTATTTATTTTGTTTACCCAGTACCGAAAGGTAAAGAGGTATAATAAATTCTCTCATTATTATGTTTATCAGTCATTATGCACGCGGCAACTACAAAGAAATGATTATTCATCACTATCTGACTGTTTTCAGTTATATATAAACTATTTTGTATTTTAAAATGTTGATGCAGTTTTCGTTTAGTAAAGCTTCAAAAGTATGTTGGTGATATTCATAATTTAGTCTTCTTTTCGAGAGGACGTCCCCCTGAGCAAAGGCTAAGGTTTTTTAAGCTCCTCGTCTCTAGTTTACTCAACATAGTCCGCACCGATTGGATTCTTCGGGGGAAGGGTGAAAGATCCCGGGTGGTTCAGTCGGAAAGCGGCGTGTTGGATTGGTTGGGGGCTCAGATCCACCTGAATCTGAGGCCGTGAAGAAGTTTCAAGAAGACTCCCAGGTGAAATTGAAGAAGAGTACTTGATTTCTATTGGCTACTGTCTGATTTTTGATGTCTTGGTTGATGTGTCTCTAATTATGCTTTTCTTTGTATATAAGAAAATCTTTATTTATTTATATATTATAGGAACGAAGAAGAAAATATCCTTTATTTGATTAAAATTCTATATTTCTAAAATTCTATATTTTTTTCATAACAAATTCAAAATGAGCTGATGTGTTTGTATTTGTGTCACGGAGGGCTAGGATTAATGTGAATTAGTGAATAGAGAATATGAGAGATATGTCGCAATCTGCGAGCAATTGTTAAGTGTGTTAACAGGAAGCGAGCTCGATTTAAAGCAAAGGGAACTGACAAAGGGTTTTCGTATCGAAAAAGCGGAATGTTATAGATTGTATATCAATATTATTACTAATAATGGTAATACAGTGGAGAGTTTGGTTAAGTATGCTTCTGATATAGGGTCAACAACTTGGCTCGTTTCGAGACCACCGCAAGCACTTAGATTAAATTTAATAAAACAATAGTTTCATGATTCCTTAGCTGTGCGCTATAACTGGTTGCCAAATAGGATATTATCGAAATACATTTTTGGGGAATATTTTACGGTGAGCCATTCATTTGCTCAGACTGGAGGCATACTGTCCATTTGACACAATATGATTAGGGATCTATTGGAAAGTGAGCTTGATGGGGCATGCAATATGGTAACAATAGAGCTTGTGTTACAACCAGTTCCCGAAGGACTCGAATTCGAAAGCAAATCTACCTCTCGTAACAGAACAGAAGGATTAAGCTTATCTGCACATCTTATATTAGTTCGAATTGCAAAAATACGATTTCAAAAGCGCAACATTCCAATCGAAACATCCGATTGCTTCGAGCTAAATTTGGGTTCGATATGGCAAGAACTGTAAGCCTGACCATTCACACAAGCCGTATTCCTTCACGTCGGATGACACGTAGTCAATTAAACAACATGGACGACGAGCAGCAACAAGGAGTCATCCAGCTCGATCCGACCTAAGGCAAAGACTGTGACTAATAGAAACAATTGTATTTCAATTTTATAAAAAATGTTACCTTTTAAAAAAATATTATAAAAAATAATAATTATTAATTAATTATTATTAATTATTAAGGCAAGCGTTTGATAGGCACATATGGAGAACAAGTGACAGCATATTAAATATGTAATATTTTTAAGATGAATATTTTAATTTTAGTTATTTGAATAAAAAAATTCTCTAAAAAAATATTTATTTATTAAATATTATTAATTATTATTTAACTAATATCAGTAATTACAATTATTTTAGATGATTGTGGACAATGAACTTACGCTGATCTTAAATCCGTTTTAATGTTTTGTATTTATCTGTAATGATAATAAGTAAGAATGCATCGACTTTATGAAAACGAGAACGCTGATGCAACGGCTTGGGCTGTCGACACAAAGTATGCTCCGCAAAATGCACTACAAGCACCATTAATCGCTAGGCCAGTAAATAACAACAAATTTTCTAATATCGGTGATTATACTGTTTTACCGGATAATATTAAGATCAGCCAAAATGCAGGTACAGTTATATTATATATTATATATTTATTCCATATATTAATATAATTATTTTAATGTATAGCTATATTAATATTATTTTTAAATAACTACATTAATATATTTTGTTGACATATTTCCGGACCTCTTCGACTAACTTGTATTTTAGCTGGCTACATAATAGCTTTAGCTATCAAGTCGCATACCGTCAGAAAGCATGCTGTCCAAACAACTCCACAGGCGGGACTCATCAGTGGACGTCCCTGTATCATCGTTGTTTCGTCCCTCAGCATGCACTATATTGACGATAAACATGGTGGTCATCCATCAGATTGAAATGATGCATTGAAATCGTCTTGTTTGTAGTCGGTTGGATTTCATTTTGTTGAGATATTTCCGGACCTCTTCGACCAACTTGTATTTTAGCTGGCTACATAATAGCTTCAGCTATCAGGTCGCATTACGACAAAAAGCATGCTGTCCAGACAACTCCACATGGCGGGAATCATCAGTGGACGTCCCTGTATCATCGTTGTTTCGTCCCTCAGCATGCACTATATTGACGATAAACATTGTGGTTCTCCATCAGATTGAAATGATTCATTGAAATCGTCTTGTTGGTAGTCGGTTGGATTTCATTTCGTTAAGATATTTCCGGACCTCTTCGACTAACTTTTATTTTAGCTGGCTACATAATAGCTTCAGCTATCAGGTCGCATAACGACAGAAAGCATCCTGTCTAGACAACTCCACAGGGCGGGAATCATCAGTGGACGTCCCTGTATCAAGGTTGTTTTGTTAAGCATGCTGTCAAGACATCGATGATACAGGGACGTCTACTGATGAGTCCCGCCCTGTGGAGTTGTCGGACAGCATGCTTTCTGTCGTTATGCGACCTGATAGTTGAAGCTATTATGTAGCCAGCTAAAATACAAGTTAGTCGAAGAGGTCCGGAAATATCTCAACAAAATGAAATCCAACCGTTTACCAACAAGGCTATTTCAATACATTAATATAGTTATAGATCAAAATAACAAAAAAAATAACGAGATCAAAAGTTTGTAGTGAAAGCAAAAATTTGTTTAGTTTTCACCATTCTTTGGTAAAGCTAAAATTGCCTAGTATTCAAAATATATACATTCGTTGAATATTAGCTTAAATTGAGAAACGTTTTGTCATATAAATTAGCATGTATTTGGCCCCGCTGCTATGTTGGGTTGAAGAATAGGGGCCGACACCTGATAACAGGAATTTCTTCAGATGATATCTAATCCTTATTCTGATTAAAATAAGGATTTGAGGACTCTAAAATACATAGGCTCAAATGAGATCGAATTTGGCGTTTGAAGCATATACAGGGAGGTTGATGGGCGTATATGAATGGGAATATGATTTTATGAATGAAGCAGCCATAAGGAAATAGCGGAAGCCAAATGAGGTATAGTAGTTTGGAACATGTAATAGAAGGGAATTAGGGGAACGCTAGTTACGAGAATTGTCGAGAAAAGGAAGGTTGAGAAAGGAAGGGGTATGACAAGTTATGAATCGGAAAGCAATAAGAAAAATACAAATTTGAACAGGCAATAAATGGTAGGCAAATCGAGAGAAGCAATATGTGAGGATGTATGATCGACACGATAAGACGGGGGAGAATTCGGACGATTGCGTTGACGATGCGTTGTAGGGGAAGAGTAGTGGATTTAGGTGAGTTGGAAAATAGAATATGACAGTAATTCTTGAGAAAAGAAGAGAATATATGACAATCATACAAGAAGAGAAATCGATCAATCTACGAATTTGACGGAGATGGCGGATAATCAAGGGAGATAAGCGTACTTTATCCCGAATGAAAGGTTTAAGTGAAAGTCGGTTGTCGAAATGTAACCCTCGAAAAACAAGATTGTCACTTAAAGAAGAATTGTGGAATTAAATGATACGGAGGTAGGTTCTAAGCTGAGGTGTTGAGGAAGGATCCACATTTTGTCGAGGAAGGATCCACGAATAGAAGAAAGATGATTGAAAATTGATGCTAGACAGTTGGAAGCAGAAACACTAAAATCATAAATACGATAAGCAGGTGCATGATCATAGATGATAATGTCATCAGCATATTGCATAACATGGAAGTTAAATTTATGAGAAATAGAAGACAAATAACCGATCAGAAGATAGAAAAGCAAAGGGTATGTATGGAGCCTTGTGGAGCACTGAACGGGATGAAAGAACAAACGCGAAAAGTACGGTATGATGAAAACTAAGCTACAGTAGATAAAGAAATTCCATAATCATGACGAAGGCGATTGAGAAGAATCGAGTGATTGGCGATGTCAAAAGCATATGATAGATCAAGAGAAACTATGACACTACATAATTTATGATCGCGCGATATGAGTAAGTCGTTATAAACTTTAAGACATGCAATTTCGGTAGAGTAATTATAGCGAAAAGCGCCTTGGAAGGGAGGGAACGAGTTGGATGAAAATAGGTACGCGCTAACTTGCTTGAGAACGTGACGCTTGAGGAGTTTAGACAGGGTTGGGAGAAGTGATATAGGACGATACGAAGATGGTAGTGAGGAGTTGAGAGATTGCTGCTTGATTAAAGGACGAACAGGAAATGATTAAAGGACGAACAGGACGTACGGCTACGGATGGACGAGTTGAACAATGTGGTTAGGAAGGGTACGATAGAGGAGCAGATATTTTTAAGCAAGTGAGTGGGAATTTGGTCAGAAGGAGAGGTTTTATTAGATAATGACATCAGAACCGAAGAAACTTCCTCAGACGAAACGGGAAGGTGAAATAGCTCTGGAAGGGGAGTATTTAAAGATAAGAGTGGGTACAAGGGGGCTATGAGTAGTAGGCAAAGTAAATTAGATAGCTTAGTTTGTAGATAAGAAGAAAATCTATCAGGATTTATATTACAAGGGTAGATGATCGTAAAAGAATTGAGTTTAAGATCTAACAATGAGATTTAGAGTTGGAAGATGAATCGAGTTGATTTAGCCAAAAGAGAGTACGCTTAGTTCGCATAAAATGATATGGGAACGGTTGAGAGAAAGATAGGAAACTCAGATATTTGGAGTGAGTAAGGTTGGAGAACGTTTAAGAAAGCGATTAAACACACGAAAAGAGTGACGGAGTCGACACTTAGAAAGACTACAGTAGGAATCGAACCGGGGAGCATGGCTCAAGCGCTGAGAACATCGTGGTCGACTAGGCAGAAGGTTATTGAGAATATTCGTAAGTTCAGAATCAAACAGAATGAAGAGATCATCGGGAGAGATAGTTAAGAGGAAGTGAAAGGAGTGAAGAATTAAGAAGGCTGAACAGAGAATAGGTATATCGAGAAGTTTCCAGTGTCGATTTGGAAGCACATAAATGATTCCATAAGCACTTAATCATAGGTGGAAGTGATCATAAGTGATGATCATATAAATGATGTATGTGATTGCAACCATGTAACTCCGTTATGTTACTTTCAAAGACACAAATATGTTGAAGACAACATATTAAAATGACAACATTTAAATACTCATAAATAAAAGATAACTTTGCTTTGTTGTACAAATATAAATTTGACTGGTTGGATTGTCTATCTGGTTGGATTCAAAACACTTACAAAATTATATTGGCTGTCTATTTGCATTTGCAACAAATTGGTATACCCAAATTAATCACGCGTCAGCCGAGAAAGCTAACCATTTTGAGTGTGACATGCTACATGGCCTTGGTAAAATTACAATGAAATTAGTGTGGAATAATTTACGAAATGACATTCTAATACATCATTATACATCAATTGTTTCTTTTCAATGTGTTCCCATTTGATCGCAGATAATAAATTATTATAAAATTGATAATAAAATATATTAATGGTTATTAATTGTTAATGGTTATTTTTTTTAAAAACCATTTATCTCAGGTTATGAAATGAGAAATTGAAAATTTATATTTATCTTTGAAAATCTTTATTCATAACATGGTAGGCCGTCATTTGACCTTATGGCGGCAACATGTTATAAACAACAAAAACAAAACTACGAGGGAAATACTGATCATAAGTATTTACTATTAAGCATACTGCAGTTCAAAAGTAAACAATCTATACTTTAAATAGTTACAAGTTATTTTAAAATCAATTTTAGCAAAGGCTACCAATTTTAACAATGGTTATATATTTTAAAAGAAATTTTAATTATTAATTTTAATTATAATTGTTGAAATTCAAAAGTAAATGTGAATATTAGTTTCTTCTAACACTATGTATAAAACTAACATTTAAAAAACTAAATTATTAATTTTAATTATAATTATAATAAATGAAATTAAAAAATAAATGCGGATATTAGTTTCTTCTAACAGATAACCGTAATATTGAAAATTCGCTTTTTAAGGATTTAGTAATTTCCTCACAAAATCGGATTCTTGTTGGGCATTTTGTTTCGGAATAAGTTTGACTAAATTTACATTTTGGTATTCGCAGAACTACTAAATGGATGCGCTAGTATCAAAGGCATTAGTTTCCAATTAGTTATATTAATTTAGACTATTAATATCAATTTTTTATTAATTCATTTATAATTATTAAAATTTAAAAATAAATGCGGATATTAGTTTCTTCTAAGACTATATATAAAACTAATATTTAAAAAACTAAATTTTAAATTAAATTTAAAATATTCATTATTTAAGATATTTAAAATAAAATATTTAATAGTTATTTAAAAATTTTATAGATTTTTATCATAAGGCTTAAAAATATACAATTTGTCCTATTTTAGTAAAGTTGCAGTAATTCACATTTTAGCTAATAGAGTTCTGACTTCTAAGAATTTTGTTAATGTTTTTTAGCGTAACTCAAATAACGTTAATTTCATATACTCGACAATACAGGCAACTAAATTTTATAATAATATCAGATATTTTTTTAGAATAGTTAATTAAATTAAACTTTATATTCTTCGATATTACATTCTTTCGACGAATATTATTTAAAGAATATAAATAATACCTTTAATTTGTACTCAATTAATGTAATTTATATATTTAATTTGATTTTATTCATTATCTTTTAAAGAATAAAATTATCCTTGTATCATTGGTGTAATATATACATGAAGGCATGATATTTAGTCATGACAATTTTTATAAATTTTTCATTTATTAAAAATTTTAGATGCTCAAATAATTCGTTTTAAGAATTGAGTAACAAAATTGAGCTCAAAATTTAAAGATCATTTGCTCTACGTTACCTTTTATTACAATTTAAACTCATTGAAAAGTGAAAACCAAGCTGGTAGTGTTTAGTAATTTGATAACTAAAAGCGAATTATATCAACAATTTGTGATCTGATCAGTAACCGTGTTGATTATTACTTTAAATAAACGGTCTTTTGCAAATAGATTAGGTAATCATATTATCCTTAGAGTTACAGCTTTCCTTTATAAAACATTCGTATCGATTACGATATTCTTCTCGTGCTAGTTCTCCATAATAGAGAACGAGCACAAGTTTACTACTTCCTTTATCAATTGTGCGAAAATGTCAACCGTCACATTAAAGGTTTTGTAAAATGTCGGCATGCGGAAAATGAGAAGAATATAATAAAAACAATTGCTATATTTAAGTGATCTAGATTTTGTTTTGAAACTGAACTATCTGGAATGTCTATCGAAATTATCAAAATATCATGTAGTATGAATATATTTTATTGACTTTGAACAAAATAATTTTCTTTAATAATTTTAATTAATAATATAATAATTTATTAATTATTAATAAATATATCCACTAATTATTAATTTAATTACATTAAATTGTTTCACAAATGAATGTTAATGTTTCGTCAGACGTGTCACTTAGTTGACGGGAAATATTTTTCTATCAAATAGAGATTACTTATCGATATAATAAATTATTAGTAATATAATTAAATCTCATTCTTAATACATATTCAAATATAAAGTAACCCTTACCGGATATAGGTATCTCGTGGATTTTGGAAGTTGCTTGTGATTTTGCTCCATCAGTACATAAAATTACCCAAGCAGACTAATCGAATTCTATAAAACTGTAAAAAATCAAAATAAACAATTGATTTTTTTCGTCTATGATGCATGCAATGATATGAAGTGAAAACGTTTTGTAGTCTTCCAATAACTTTATTTTGTGCTAATCATTTTGCAGGCAAGTCAACAAAGAGAGTTTTTACATGGGTAAACTCTTCGAATGTGTAAGGAGATCGTTTGATATGACTAGTAATTTATCAATAAGCGATTATTTTCTCGCACTACAAGTTAAATATCATTTATTCTTTGTCAATGACTATCCAATGTATAAATAAATATTCTTTTACTGTAGCATGAACCCTGAAAATTTACCACAAAGTCATGTTTGAAATCGTCAGCTGGTATCCTTAAAAAATTACTTTACTGTCTTCAAAAGCACTGTTTACGATCTTATCTGTGCAACACATTCTGTAACAAAATAAACCAAGTTCTTGGTTACGACATTTGCGCGAATATTTGGGTTTATTGTCGCTCTATAATAAATTATCAAATTTGTTTGACTGTAAGATTTATGAGGTTGAACTATAAAGTAAAAATTATTTAAATGTAACAATACGGTTGATTTGGTCAGATTGCCTTCAATTATGAAGTCTTTCCATGCGTACATCCATATTGGCGTGCACTCCATCGCTTGACAGTTTATTCTCTAGATTGTCGATTTTTTAAGACAATTTTTTTCTGCGTTGCTGTAATTTCCGCAATTTCGCTGAAATTTTAAATTAAAAAAACTATCAACTACAGGTTGATATCAGTCACTATCATGATGGGTACTCTGAAAATAACGATACAAAAAATAAAGACGAAGGCAATCGTACATAATTTTAAAGAATGATCTTTAAATTTTGAGCTCAATTTTGTTACTCAATTCTTAAAACGAATTATTTGAGCATCTAAAATTTTTAATAAATGAAAAATTTATAAAAATTGTCATGACTAAATATCATGCCTTCATGTATATATTACACCAATGATACAAGGATAATTTTATTCTTTAAAAGATAATGAATAAAATCAAATTAAATATATAAATTACATTAATTGAGTACAAATTAAAGGTATTATTTATATTCTTTAAATAATATTCGTCGAAAGAATGTAATATCGAAGAATATAAAGTTTAATTTAATTAACTATTCTAAAAAAATATCTGATATTATTATAAAATTTAGTTGCCTGTATTGTCGAGTATATGAAATTAACGTTATTTGAGTTACGCTAAAAAACATTAACAAAATTCTTAGAAGTCAGAACTCTATTAGCTAAAATGTGAATTACTGCAACTTTACTAAAATAGGACAAATTGTATATTTTTAAGCCTTATGATAAAAATCTATAAAATTTTTAAATAACTATTAAATATTTTATTTTAAATATCTTAAATAATGAATATTTTAAATTTAATTTAAAATTTAGTTTTTTAAATATTAGTTTTATATATAGTCTTAGAAGAAACTAATATCCGCATTTATTTTTAAATTTTAATAATTATAAATGAATTAATAAAAAATTGATATTAATAGTCTAAATTAATATAACTAATTGGAAACTAATGCCTTTGATACTAGCGCATCCATTTAGTAGTTCTGCGAATACCAAAATGTAAATTTAGTCAAACTTATTCCGAAACAAAATGCCCAACAAGAATCCGATTTTGTGAGGAAATTACTAAATCCTTAAAAAGCGAATTTT
This sequence comes from Pomphorhynchus laevis, assembly GCA_012934845.2. Lineage (NCBI taxonomy): Eukaryota > Metazoa > Acanthocephala > Palaeacanthocephala > Echinorhynchida > Pomphorhynchidae > Pomphorhynchus > Pomphorhynchus laevis. The sequence continues at coordinate 3,881 of WNNJ02000595.1, read as the reverse complement.
CAATATTACGGTTATCTGTTAGAAGAAACTAATATCCGCATTTATTTTTTAATTTCATTTATTATAATTATAATTAAAATTAATAATTTAGTTTTTTAAATGTTAGTTTTATACATAGTGTTAGAAGAAACTAATATTCACATTTACTTTTGAATTTCAACAATTATAATTAAAATTAATAATTAAAATTTCTTTTAAAATATATAACCATTGTTAAAATTGGTAGCCTTTGCTAAAATTGATTTTAAAATAACTTGTAACTATTTAAAGTATAGATTGTTTACTTTTGAACTGCAGTATGCTTAATAGTAAATACTTATGATCAGTATTTCCCTCGTAGTTTTGTTTTTGTTGTTTATAACATGTTGCCGCCATAAGGTCAAATGACGGCCTACCATGTTATGAATAAAGATTTTCAAAGATAAATATAAATTTTCAATTTCTCATTTCATAACCTGAGATAAATGGTTTTTTTTTAAATATATAAACCTATTACGCAGCTTAACAACTTAAATAGCATGCTAATGTATTTTTCTCACTTGATAAAATACTTTGAATAATATTTTCAAAGTATTTGAAGTGAATTAAATATATATTACGGGTTTACAAGGCGATCGCAAAGTTAATTTTGGTTGATCGTCGCTCGCTCGCAATGCCTGGAGTAAAATTTCTTGAGCAATAATTTTTAAAGCGACTGAGGCGACAAAACTTTCTGTCAATAATTTAATGCATTCTCAGAATTTGCTAAGATTGTAAATTTCATAATTATGACAGACCCAAAAATTGGAATCTAAAACAGGCTAAAGATTCTATAACAAAAATACTAAAACAACTTAATTATATTAACGAGTGTACAACAACCTACATTGTATTTAATAAAAGATACATTAAAAATGCAAAAGTTCAGGAAAATCAAATTTTTAGTCACCTTGATCGCCACATTCTTTAAAGATAAAAGCAGATTTATAGACAAGTTGGCAATTCCAAGGTGCATATATTAAAGTTTCTAATAGTTCTAAAATTATTCTAACAATTCTTATTTATTAATAATATTTACTATATTTTATATTTATGTTCGTATATATCGCATTTTTTAATTTTACACATTCTTTAAACAAATATATTTTTTTTATTTTCAAAATTCATGATTGTTTGGAGTAACGCCATATAATAATTATTAATATAGTATATAATTATTGTATACTAATATAATAATTATTATATTTCTGTATAATATATTCAGATTTTAAAATAATTTCAAAAAGCGATTTGAAGTTGTTAATTTCAAATCTGAATATATCATATACAATTTTGCATTCCCAACCGAATTTCACCAGACAGTGTAAATAATACATGAATTTCCAAGAGTATATTTCCAATTCTAATAAAACTTGTTAGCTAAAAATGAAAAAAAATGTTGCAAAAGAAAAGGGGTGATACTTATCAAATCAAAATCAAACTTTACGCATATTTTAATAAAATATATTCAAACCAATATAATTCTTTCTTTTTGTATTTTTTTTTATTTTTTTAAATTGTCTATAAAAATTACTGATCAATTTTTTAATTTTCAAAATTCATGCATATTTTAAGTAACGTCATTAATATTTTGATTGAACTGATAAAACTTGTTAGCTTGCAGCACTGATGTAATTTAGATATAGAGTCATCTAATAAATATATTCTATGATTTGTAGAATGTATTCTCGTCAATATAAAATATTAACACATTACGATATTAATACATTAAAATATTAACACATTACGATATAAAAAATAAAACAAAAATAAAAATAAATATTTTTATTATGATATAAAAAATAACACTTGCAATTGGTGATTGCAATCACCAACTCACAGTTGGTGATTTGTTTGATCTTTAGTAACGCACAAACAGTAGTTTAAATAAATATACTCGATAATTAATTTAGAAGTAAGTGACTAGCGAAAATTTTTGGCTTGTAAGAGTTTTAGTGGAATATTTTTTACAGATGGATACTAAACAATATGTTTTGTATTAAAATAATATACTAGGTAAGCAAATTTCATCAGAGGAAATACGTCATTAGCATGTATTCGGTCCCGTTGAATGTTGAGTCGACGAATAGGGAACCGAAACGTGATAACATAGCAGTTCCTTCTGATGGCCTCTAATCCTTATTCTGATACATCATCTGCTATCAGTCAGTTCATAAACATTGACTTTTATTTTAAATTTCAATTTTAAATTTTATCGTTATATAAATATTAATGTTTTTTGATTTTTTTACATTGTAATAAAAACATTGTGATTTTTTGAATATGCTAACAGAGGTTAGCGAAATATCAAAATTTTCCTTCTTTATTTAATCCAGCTACAATAATTCTTTATCAATAATGGATCATTATAAACTGTATAAAATCCTTTATAATTATTTATCTTTATTTTTATTTATATAAAGTATAAAATACGTAGACTCAGTTATCTGATCTGATTTGTTCTACTGACAAGTTATTATCGACATGTGGACTTCATTTTTGACTTAATGGACTTTGATTTATAAATAAACGCTTTATAATAAGAAAAACAGAAAATGTTTAAGCTCGTATTGAAATTTTAAAAGTCATAAATTGATATAAATATAAATTGTATTAAATCTTATATAATTATTTATTATTTATCTTTATCCTTATTAATAAATCGTATAAAATACTAGAATCAGTCGTAGTTTATTTTAACGTCAAGTTTACTTAACGTTAACAACGTTATTTCTTAGAACAAGAAACTTATTGTGAAATCTACCACGAAGATAGATTTCGTGATAAAATGGAAAATATATCGTCTAATATATCCTGATACATTAAATGTATCATAAATACATCGTATATTATTTAGTAAATAAAAATTTAAATAATAATTTTTATCGTTATATAAATATTAATTGTATTAAATCTTATATAATTATTTAATATTTATAATTGTCTATTTTTATTTTTAATTTAAATATAGTATAAAATACGTAGGTTCTATTAATCAATTTTATGAATTGATTTTAAAAATCAATTCATAAAAATTTACTTTTAATCAAAACACTATTTTTCTGCTGCTAATAAAAGCAGCAGCTAGCGAAATATAGAAATAAATGTTTCGATGAACCTAATCCAAAATCGAAAGAAATAATTTGTTAATATTACATGTAGAATGTAAGGGTAAGATACATTTTGTATTTGATTTTGCTCACTATTGAAGTTATCTTTGCTATTATTTTCACTCAATTCAGTATAATTATATTGGAAAATGTCATATTTCAAGCTATGATGATGCCTGAAAGCGAACTAGTATTTGATGTTGTAAACAAATTCTAGTTAACATGTGTGATTTTAATTCCACAGTGACCAAGCACAAACTGCAAGCATCAGTTCAACATCTTTAATTACATTATGAGAACACTCTGACATTGCGTATGCCATTTCACTTTTGATTGATATACAGCTAGTGAGAAGTGTTACATCAGAAAATGGTCACGCCTTGTGTTATTTTGAAAAAGACTAATTAAAAAATTACGGTACAATTTTACTCCACACGTCCTCAATATTATTAGCGGAGATTATATTGCTAAAAGGAATTTATATACATGCCCAAGCATTTATTAATTACTGTCAAATTAGGTAGGTTTTACAAGGGACATATATCGTCAAATGGTATTTATTATGTTTTATAAATAGAATTATGGTAAATTTGTAAAACCAAAATTGTAGCTTACTTGAGAAACTTTTTTTAAAACTACTAGTGACATTTCATAAACATTACCACATATATCTAAAATGGTAATTTATTTCATTGAGATTATTATTATTTTATTTATTATTATTTATATTTTATTATTATTAATTTAGTTAAA